>JAQIVE010003597.1:0-16392 GCA_034698285.1 Sminthurinus bimaculatus | reverse complement strand
GGTTTGATGCTAAAAAGTTCTGACTAAACTCGAAGTCGTTTCTCATGATATCTCTTGACCCTCGGAGAGCACTTGTTCTTATACATACAAACATGTCCATTGTACATAAATACTGTACACACATCTTATGCTTAAACAATCGATATCTGCAAAGCTATACTATGATCTTTATCATGTTTTACAATATTCAAAGCTCAAGAGTTTCAAAATTGTACTTTTTTTCTTCGATTATATTTTGAAACACATTGTTTAGTCTAACCACATCATCTTTTATACCGCCTTATAAAGTCGAAGAAACAGAGTATATATTTACTGTATAACCGAGCCAAGCGTTCATTCAAAGGTGGAGCTAACTCAGTGATAGTAAATAACTATGAATGTGAGCATGGATTAATTTATTCAAGTATCACTAGCAATTATAGACGATTTTCTATTTCTAATATCCAAATATATATATATTGCATTCAATTTAATTTAATTTAATTATAGTACCATTGTGTAAGGAGTAAGGACATCTTTCCTACAAATACACATACTACAAGCCAAGAGAGTCTATGTAGCTTGACTTTTTTCATTCAAATTTTGTATAAACAGGGAATTTTCTGTTGCTTTAAAAAACATTTTAGCACTACTATTATTCGAAACCATCTCATAAAAACCATAATATTCCTTATCGCATATCAAGACTCATCTATACACAGTTACATAAACATACAAAGAACTTATTTTAAACAAGTTATTTAAGTACTTCTTATAATAAACGAATTACCTACAAAAAGAACAAGTCATTAATTTTTATCTACAATCCCATTAAAATTCTTGGGCCAGAAAAGTAAATAACTTCCTCAAGTTCTGTCTACGCACAAAATATTATAGTGTGATGTAGTGTTTCAGTACTTCTGAAACAGACTCATCCCAAATACAAGTTCATTCTAGAAGTCTTCCCCACCCCCTATGACCTTTTCATCCCAGTCTAGCCCAATAGACCGTCTAATACATACAATATAGTATGTATCCAATACGTACATAATTTTATAACCCATAATAATGTATTATAATTTTATAGTACACTAAAATCCTGAAATGTAAAATATATCGTGTGATCTAAAGTTCTATTGCATGCATATTTTTCAAACATACCTACATCCGGTATCCAATATCATCAAAGAGAAAATAAGTTCAATTATATTAATAAGATTAATAAGAAAACTAGACTTCTAAAGTCATTACAGAATATAAACCATTGTTCCCGACGGAGAAAACTGTGAATGCGGCAAGAAAAAACAGGGAAACGGAAAAAGTAATGAGCATCAAATACACAAGTTGCGTTCATCAAATATATGTGACGGGAGTAACCGTCGATACAAGAGAAAATCGCAAACAGAGAGTTTTCATTTAACAATTCAGACAAAGGAAAAACCCTACATAGGAAGCCTTGGTTAGCGTAAAGGCAGTGAAGATTATTGTTTCAATGAGCTTTTAACTTTCCTTAACACCCTAAAAAACTAAACCATGGACTTTAGGAATTCGATGGTAGAAACGATCACTGTCGTGTTGCATGTACATTTGCACACATTTATGTATTCAATCTTTAGCATCAATACAACAATTGACCACATTTAACTCTTGTTTTAAAGCATCCTCGTATTATGTTTTGCTTTGTCACATTTTTCAACTACAAATTGGTGGAAGCAAAAATATACTTTTTTACTTTCACAAAAAATTCATAGACCATATGTATGTGTATCATTGTCTTCTATCGTGGTTTATGGTTAATCGGCATAAATGTTTCTAACTGGCAACGCATAAATATGCTCATCACGTAGACACTACTAGGTCATAGGTGTTTCATAAAAGCAATTTTAAACAAAAACAACACAACCTAAATTGCGATTCATATTTTTTGTACTTCGTACATACGGGTAAACGTAGATTTTTGTAATAAGTTCCCACAAAACAAATCTACTCAAGATTCGTACATTACCAACTACACAAAACATATTGTTCAGCGAGTGGAATCCTAGTAAATTTTCGTTCGGAATAATACACAACGAAGGTTAATTGATCGAAATATGATAAGTACAAAAGGCTATAACATCATAGTTCATAATATTTATAATGGATGTATAACGGAACGCTAAGCTCAAGTACTTACAAAACCTACAGTGGTGTATTAATTCAATACCCATAAAACTTTACATCTCACTCTCCTCTCTCCATATTATTCTTCTTCATTTTTAATCTCATATATACACAATCATATAGCTTGAATTTTGAAGTAACTCCATTATGAAAGTCAGCTTTGCACTTCTGTGGACTTGTGAATAAGAGAAATATGTAGAAACATATATTTATATACTTGTACTGATGTAGTACGCATAGGCATTTAGATAGTAGCTAATTTGTTCAGTGCTGCTCTCTCATCTACTCAAAAAGTCACTATGTAACGATATCCCTTGTGCATAGCTATTAAAAACGAGTCTCATGAATCATGAATCAAACTAATGATCGTCTCGACTGCAAAACTCTCATTAAATTGTACACATTGCATAAAAGTTTGTATACCATATACAGTACTCATAATATTATCACGAGTAATAATTCTTAAAAATTCGCTTCAATCAATACAATATTCCCATTTTGTGTACACATATGTACACAAAATTGTATATGTGTGAACTGTGAACATAAGTATGTTATATTCGAGCATTAAGAGCTTATAAAACTTGAGAAATATACTCACAATAACAAGAGTCAGTAAAACAGCCCGTAAACGAATTACGATTCTTTTCACATACTTAACTTGTTATTGTGTTACAGTTTTCAAGTAAGTGCATTGTCAAGAAAAATTATTAGAATTGATCAAAATTATTACTATTGTTACTGTAAAATGTTTCAAAAACCTTGGAATTACGTCACTATATTGAAACAGCATTACTTCTATTACAGATTTTTTGATTGAAACGCCTTTTCAAGACAATTTTGTGTTTTCAAAATGTAAAAAACAATATTGGGTGGCTGAACATGGACAATTAAACATAGCTTACCTCTACAATGTAAACATTTCAAATTCACAGTTTGTAGATAATATTATTAATAGAAATAGTTCTTTATTGAATACGCTCAAGTAATTTTCACCTTCTGTATAATTATGTAAACATTATCACGTCAATTTTCTTTACACTATAACCAAAACAAACAGAAGGTAAAGAAGGAGAAGGAACCAAGGAAAAGCAACAAACAATTCGACGAGCATTTTCCCAATATTAACGATAATCACAAGCACAATCCAAAAGTGATTTTATTTTTTGAAATCAGTTCACAACTTTTAAGTATAGTTATTTATCCGAAATTAATCGATCGATAGTAAAACTATAACAGATCAACTATAAAGTGTAAAAAAACGCCACACACTTTATGCAGTCCAACTTTAAAGAGTACTTCTTTTAAATGTGCGTAATCATAATAACATATTGTTCATTGCTTTTGATAAATAAATTATCTATTCTTTTCAATCTTATAATTCCAAAACCACTGTTGTTATACTGTTGTTAAGTACACGGAAAAATGTTGTCTAAAAGTTGACACAAAGCTTTAAAATAATTTTTTTTATTCTTGTTAAAATTCAAGGATGTACAATATTTATGACATCTGTATAAGTAGTACGCTAGGTCTTTCAAATTACTAAGCGTTTTATTGATGGTGTGTAGTGTGTAAGCATATATGTATAATATTCCGATAAACGTTGAATTAATTACACCTCTAGGGTATTGACACTATTAATATGCATACATGTAGTGCCTGTCACACACATACTTAGATATATCTATATGTATATCATACTTTGCACAGAGACACAAAATCTTTAACTTATATATATATATATATTGTGGAGGTAGAATATACTTTTTTATTTGAACAGAATTTAAACAGTGGTCTTTATCAGCTTCACTACACAATGAGAATAGAGGAGACGAAGTTTATAGTTGGCAATCCACAAAACGAACAAGCTACAAAAACCTTATGACGAGAGAAAGATCTGATGGCAGAGAATTTAATGTACAGAATGCATAATGATTGCAGGTAAAACAACTTGTTATCACGACGAGGTTTCTAGCTCAACTGGAAAGTGAGCCAGCATATCAAAATATTCAGTATATGAAAATTTCAGCCAAAACCACAATATATATACGTGTATTTAAATACACAAGCACAACGTACACATACTATGTACAGTGAATATACATGTATAAATGCCCTCTGCTTGTAATAGCCTTCTGGCTTTTCCATATATCAATAGGTATAGCCGTCAAGACATGAACTCTCTCAAGCAAACATTAATAATACCATACAAAATTATATGAATGCACGGCATGCAACTAAAAAAGAATACCTTTTCGTATTGCATATACATAGATGGACAAATACACATATACTTAAATGATAGATAGTATATATATGTACACACACAAATCTGCATTAAGCATTATAGGTTACCTTCACATTACTCTCGTTGGTTCTCTCATACTTTTACAAAACACTATGAAATGAAATGCCGGCATATGTTGTTGCATTCAACGTTCAAATTTGCACACACAACAGTTTTACGTATATAAATATTATATATAATAATATTATACTCATCATTCATCATGTATCAGGCTATCGTCGACGACTACACACATGTATATTATACTATACTGCATTGTCCTTTGACGTGACTATATGAACTGAGAATGTACACTTAGATGAGTCTTTTGAGTACAACCATATATGTATTTGTTATGTACATAGGTACGCCATGAAATAAGTATCGAACTCACAAGCAGGAGCAAAATCTCACGAGCATAGCAATAATGAAGTATAGTAAAGTTATCAAGAGTTTAGAGTAAAGTGCATTCATGTTACTATGAGAGTAAAGAATCCCCAACGAAAAATATACACATACACACGACATAATATACGTATACCCACTTGAATCAATTGAAGGTTTTCAAAGTTGTTGCTATGCTATCTGACAGGCATTGCGATTCGGATTTGTTTCTTTTTTGTTTACTTATCCTTGCCCCCTCCATCGTTTTCTCTCTGTTTTAGTTCCCTTATAATATCATCGCAGCGATAAAGAGACTTTTGTTTCTACAATTACCATTTCGAAACATAAAGCATGTAAAGGTCTATTTTCATGTTTCGATACATTTAATTGTCGATACAGAACTTTGAAGGCATGAAACGTTATGTACCGATTACTTGTCTTATAAACGAGAATTTCTAAAAATTGGAATTGGACCTTAAGGGACAAAATTACATAATAATAAAAACTTACTTTATATTACAACCTATTTGATTTTATTATACATAGTTCAAACTTTCGAAATTCAGTTTGCATCCAGCGATAAAAGGTTGAAATGTTTAAAAAAGGGACTTGATTTATAATACACATACTTACTACGTTTAAGTTTTTTGCTACTTCGTCTCTCGCTGAAAAAAAAACTTCATTCGCCAGTGTTATTGTCCTCCCTGAAGGTATTATGTTGCTTGAGGTGAAATTAAAAGTTGTACTTGTTACAACGTCTTGTACTGTATCGTCAGACGAGACGAATACCAGTATTATTGCCATTGCTGGTATTAAGGAGTCCAACTGCTTATAAAGTTAGTTGTAGAGCTAGTCCGGACTCAAGAAAGAAAGATGGTGAAACAAACAGTTGTCACTATGTACTTGATTCTAGAATACAGTAACATAATGCTGCTTTCAAGGACTATACAGATGTTTATACAGATATGAGTATTAATTTAAAGAACATATTATTGCTTTTTGTGCGTAGCATACTAATATTTCAAAACTATATGTATGAAATTCACTAACTGTCCATCCATCCATTTCATGATGCATAATCTTCTACTTTGTGTACTATACGTTGTCTTGAAATTCAAGCAACTTATTTACATCGTCCTCAAATCAGTTCCAACCACAATACAATGCAAAATATGCACAATAAACACAATATGATTTTTCAAACTTGCACTACTATTCTGTTACATGCAGTACAATTACAGTATCATGAGAGAATAATGGTATGAGTTGAACCATGATATAAAAATACGTAAGACACGATGCGCTACTCATGAAATGGAAATACTTTGCTCCTCTCACGCCCACGGAGAAAGTATTATTACTGCTGGCATTTTCATAATATACATAGTTATCTTTTATTTGTAGGTATGCTCTATTTGGAAGAGTTCATTTTCATCTTAAGTTTTTCTCGACAGCTAAAAACGCATCGTCATTTCAATCGTCTTTTATAAAGTAATAATATTAATGTCAAGCTTCCATCTTTGACTCTTTCTACCTTCAATATTCTCATACATAGATCATCCCTTACCTCACTCATGAAATTCAAGATTGTGTTTCGATCGGCAACATATTCTCTTCTCTTATATTATAGCCTTTAAGCAGAGCATAATGGTGCACAGTCCATTTTAATGGGCTACTTCATGTACTCTACGTGCGTACCGTCGTTTCTCTTACTGTAGAACAGCTTCTAGTAGTATCACATGTGCTACTTATTTCCTGTTTGCAAGTATTATATACACATCAGAAAAATATGCTACGTAGATAGTAATAATCATATTACTGCCAGACAATACTGCAATACTAAAAATGACGGTAATTATGCGTTTATTAACTACGGAAACTGCTAAAGTGCATAGTATACATGAACTTCTGTTAAATTATATTTACTGTTGCAGATCAACTAAAGAACCAACTACAACGATTCGGCTATTCGAAGCTTACCCATGTGAAACTGTCAGCGATGAGTATGCAACTGGAAGGGTAACACCAAATTTGCTTTCAATATTGAAAGTTCGAAATTTCAGTCTTATGATGGATTTGTAACAAATAAAATTTGTTTGTCCGAATTCTGACAGTACACTGTCAGAGTTTTCGTGCCGTAAAATTCGTTAAGAATTCTCCATCTTTTGTGCTTTCAGGTTAACCTTCCACAACGTAAAATTTCTTGAATGAAAAAATTCGCAATGCTTTTCGACAAAAGTTTTAATAAAAGATAAGACAATGTATTTTAATTTTGCTTATTCCAATTATTGTTAGTGCATTTTGTCTGTTGTTTGCTGACAAGGAACTTTTTTGATGTTATGTACTTGCGTATACTCATAATTCCAATTGATGGTAGCTCATAGTACTCATAAGCAACAAGTTTAATCTTGTCTTGAACTGCGTGGTTTGTTAGACAGATAGTTAACACGATGAAAACGTTGTAAATTAACTCACGTTACAATAACTTAAAATAATATATTTATCATGATTATTATCGAGCCAATCAGATAATAAACACACAGATGTAATATGTGTACTCGTTCTCTCATTTTGTAAACATCTGCACGTACACACACTAATTTACATAACGATACATTTTCTCAATGGTACGTAAGATGAGAACAACAAATTCAGATGGTGTATGAAATACAATAGAAATTAATATTGTATACGTACATAACTTTATGTATGCTTATAAATAGATAGAAGATGAAAGAACGATTTTTATATTGGATGCTCCACTGGGGAGCTCATCATCACGTCTAAAAATATAAACATGATATGTATATGCTACTAATATATTCTTCCTCCACTCTTGTAGATGTTAGATGAAAGTCGAATCTTCAGTAAACAATAAAGAGCATGTGTTTCAGTACATTTTATAATATAATGAAACAAGGATCCATGAACTTCGTGTGCCCGTGTCGATGATCTATCGACCGCAGAAGCATGTAAAAAGGAGAAATACAGCCATCACCATTCTCAGAATACATAGGCATAACAAACGCTTTTAACATATTAACCTTTGGTAACCACTTCATCTGGAGTCAGAATTGTTTGCAAAAAAGCTCTTTTGATTATTCGCGTTGGAAGTGCTATCCATGTTACATGTTATCTTTATCAGCATCATTGAAAGTTCAATATTTTATCACAAAAGGGATTCAAAATGAATTTCAATATTATGTATATACTTTCGAATTAATAGTAAATTATACCGTTTGCTGAATATAACTTAAAATATAAAATTAAAACTTACAATGGAGGGACGCGAGGTGCCCGTCGAGTTGAGAGTTCTCATCTATACTACCCGACGCAGTTTTTTACGTAGACTACGAGTATGGAAGTCATTTTCCCGAATGGGCCCTTTGAAGGGCTCTATTAGCTATTATATAGGTCTCAAATGCATTAGAACTGCAACTTTGGGTTTAAATTACACGATAACTATACTTGATAGCGAAAAACCAACTACACCATCTTTTTCAGCATAAAATTTAGGGTAACTTTTGTTTTTACAGTTTTCATAAATACCTTTTTTTGAAATTATGACACATGACCCCTTAAAGGACTCCTCCGTGAAATAATCAAAATTTCAAAAAGTGGTATTTATGAAAACTGTAAAAACAAAAGTTACCCTAAATTTTATGCTAAAAAAGATGGTGTAATTGGTTTGTGCAAGGAATATGGTAAAATGTTATTGGTTACATCACTGTTAATTCAATACCTGAATTCAGACAATTCTTCATATTGGCGTCAAAAAGTATTGACAGCTGTAAAATGCGACACAAGAATACTAAATGTTTACATACCGTTTTAGTGTGTGACTCTCCCGACTCTGTATCTACTATCTTATAATAATATTATACGAATTTGCAAATTTATGATTGAAATCAGCAAGTTTCAAATGTCCCGAGTCTCGACATACATACATCGATAGAGCGAAGGGTTAACCAATTATAATTAATAATATTAAAGATATTGCAGCTACAAAAAATACAAAATACACATAATATGAAACAGGTGATAAAGTATAGAATAGTTTTACTCGTAGAATAGAAAAAACGTCGATAATCTGTATGTGTGACATTGGAATACACAATCAACTGACCTCATGCCTTTCTTATTGCTCATTTTCTCGTGCTACATGCATTGATACACGAGTAGCAAAATATTTAAAAATGGAGTAAAGGAAATGATTGATTGCAATATAGCTGCTGAACGAATATTTAATAATTATTACTACTTGTAACGAACTATATATTTTTACAAAATAAACTTCCTCTCCTTCAACACAAAGATAATTTCTTTCCTCAACGGAAGAAAATATATAGGATGCAGGTTTTTAAGCGTGACCATGAGTTATTGTTTCTCGTTCAATATAAAATATGCCTCAACATACAAAATGTTGTACTTTACGCCTGTTCAACATTATAATATTACATACACCTTAGAACTTAAATATTGTTTTTAATTATGATTGAACATAATTATATGTCTGTTCAAGCTGATCAGCCTAAAATTTCTATTATTAATTAAACAAGATCTACGAGCATGAGGTCCTAACTACGTTCAGCTTTTTCACCATAGCCTAAGTCCTACTGGTAAACTTTATATACATGGAGACGTCGTAACCCTTGATACTGTGCAAACTCCAAACAGTAACCCCAACCTTACTTGTGCTTATTCAAAATTTAATCCATTTATAGGAATACAACAATAACTTAAGTAACCCCAATGAAATCGAGATAAAGTCATCTCATATAAATACTTTTTGAGACACACACTAAAGACCTTATAGTGAAGTTTTAAGACCTATTCTAAAGCTTTTCACATGCTGCTAATATCAGGGCGTATGAAACATAGGTACCCACATTTGACAACTAATATGACCCGAAAACAAGTTGGTTTGAAGGCATGTTATGGATGTTCTTTTCAATAGTAAAATGACACACATAAATTAGAGTCCACAAACATTTCAAGGTACATACACTTATTGGTTCTTGTTAGGCTCATGCATTTAAAACCAAGCTGGATGAAACTAGATGAAACTGGATTAGTTGGACTGAATCTTTTTTTCTGTCTGTGACTGGTCAACAGCTGAAAAAATGAACTGTTAACCATCCCCGCCTACAAACACGCGCGGCTTTTTAATTCCTACTTAACAAATGTTATTGTGTAATCCATAGTTGCATATTGACAAGAATTAAACGGATATAGCAATAATGTATAGAGACTGTGACAATAAATAAAATATATAATGTGAACACAGCCGATTATAACCACTACAAACTCATTCATAGAGTTAACCGTCATATGAAACCGATAGAGAGGATTGAACGTCGAGCTCAATAGTTCACATATTTTCTGTCACCCATTAGGCCCCAACCCATTGGGCATGTAGCACTGGTAGCATAGATGTATAGACAGTATGGGATTGTCCAGGCATAAATCAGCTGTAGCTAATAGGCTATAACCTATTAGCTGAATCATAACTGTTATAACATCAGCCATTTGTTTTATTGCGTAATTTCTACAATGCTGTTTTGAATTCGGGTTCGAAATTTTCTTTCTGTGAAATAACTTAAAGAACTATTGAATGTTTCGCAAAAAGAAAATGTCGAACAACTTACTTTTTAGCTTAAAGGAATCTTACCGAATGGTAAAGATTTCCCCAATTGAGAGGACTGAACCACCCTGATATATACCCTTCACATGACACCAGAAACTATCCGTACAGGCCTATAATTGGGCCCTATTAAGTTTGAAAACAATTTTATTTTATTTTAGGCGCTGACTAACAACAATGCTGACAGATATTAGATACATGTACATACATAATCCCATAAAAACTGTTTTTATCGTTTGATACACTGATATTATAAAGGAAGAACCGCCTGTGTGAGAGAGAAGACAAAGAGAGGAACAAGAACCATAAGAAGGCGTCAAGCTGGCTAGAAGTTCCACTGATTGAATACAGATGTATGCTAAGACAATAAAAGATGGATACACAATAAATGTATGCATGTGTACCCGTTTTATACATATTTGCATTTAATTTGCAAGCTTTAAAGTCCTTTCATACAGAGCTACAAACTGTACACTGTACTTGTATGTGTATACGCAAAGTATATATGTGACGTGATACAATGAAAATAAACAACAATCAACACTTGCACGTGTGTATTCAATACATCAATTAATTAAAAAAAACTAAATGAAAATTTAGTTGTGTGTAAGGCGATATAATTATTAGTTATTAAAGTTCCTCTTACTCTGAACAAATGTAAATGCATACCAAAAGAAAACAGTTTCGTCATATACTCTCTCTATCTCTTGACTGCTGTTGCTGGAAGGAGTTGGTTGCAATCGTAATTATTGCGATCTGATCGTCATCATATTATTTCAAATACATTTAGCCCATACATTGCCTATCCAACAACAATGGAAAAGTACTAGTCCCTCTAATAAATGTAAAGGTATGCATTCACAGTTCACAGGTGTTCTTTCTTGTTAGATTATCCTTGGTCAGGGTATCACAACAGCAAGCCCACACAAGAAAATCATGCAACCCTACAAACTAATCATCGTCAAGAAAAGAATAACATTTAACATAATGTTATACCATTCATTAAAAAGTTCTGAACCAATATTTTGCATATGATATATTGATAATAGCAAACCGATTAGAAAAGGACCTTGCTTGCTTGTGTATTTCATTGTTACAGCCCAGTTCTTTTCTTTTTTTAAAAAACAAGGGGAGGAGAGGATAAAAGGAATGAATTTTGTGTCAAAGTGCGACGAATCTCATTCCACTAATTGGACACATTTTATTTCATTAAGCCATTTACGTCACAGAAAATCAAATGAAGCTGAATATTTTAGAAATTTTTCTAGGAATATCGAATAAACACCTGATGGCTTAGATTAGTAAGCATGCATACATAGAGAAAGATTGGTGCAACTGGAACTGAAGTATGAGGAAATTAAAACTTTTGAGATTTACATATTAAAATTTAGGGCATTTTTGAAAGGAACATCTAGACTTATTTCAATAAAAAACTAAAACATGGCAAATAAATAAAGATAACTATAACTATAACAAATTTCCATCGAAAGATGGAAATTTGGAAATCCCCCAGAGTTAGTCCAATGCAGTACTTTTACAAGCCGAGAGAACTCAAAACTCAAT
The DNA here is from genome assembly GCA_034698285.1 of Sminthurinus bimaculatus. Taxonomy (NCBI): domain Eukaryota; kingdom Metazoa; phylum Arthropoda; class Collembola; order Symphypleona; family Katiannidae; genus Sminthurinus; species Sminthurinus bimaculatus. The sequence goes on along the minus strand of JAQIVE010003597.1, from coordinate 4,372 downwards.
CAACAATGCAACAACAGAAATACTATGTAATAATAATGGGAATGAGATGGTAGTGAATCGAGGTCATAATCAAAAACATATAATTATATATTTAGATTTGTGAGTATATTCGAGAAAGGCCTATGGTAGAACGTGAAAACACAGTTGGTTTGAGTGCGAACCAGTTCCGTTACACTGTACTTGTATATATGTATATATATATATATATATATATGTATCAAATTCCCTGACCTAACAAACATTGTTATTAATATTGAATATTGTGTGTTAGCACTATACGTACACGTAGTATGAATGTACATATGCATGCATATATTTTCAACCATACCTATTCATGCAAAAAAGCAGAGCAGCCGCCTTCTGATCATGCCACTCGACGCGATTATTTATTACATGTACAATACAATATTACATATGTATACGTCACGAATTCAACAACACAACAACAGTCAGTCAGTTTACGTACAAAGCATACACAATGCACTTTTAAACATACATATGTGTTTGTACTTTATAATATAATCCATCTATTCTGTCTGAAATCCTCATCATAAATATAAAATACAAGAGTACGTAAATTTCATGTTGTCCGTCCAGATTAATAATCTACCTACATATCTATGCATAGTTCAATCTTCAACATACTCTAATACGTTGAATACTACGCATAAAGAGCACACGCAAAATAATTCAGGATATGATATCGTCATTACTAGCATCGATGAATCGAAAGCCTCCTCAGGCATTTACATGGCTAATTCCCTGCAACATAACATCATCACTCATCTCCCAATCTCAAATTTTGTCTATAGAGGTACATAGTACTACAGGGTATCGACCTCTTCTACATATTTCATTAAACACTTTGTATATTCGTGTAATAAAAGGATTCGATAGCAGTATCTAAGATCACTGACAACCACAAAAAGTTGTATATTACCTTCGTTCCATATGCGATCACAATAAAATATAATAAGTTGCAACTTTTTCAAATAATTACAAGTAACCTTATAAATTTAAATGTATATGCATGTATGTGATACTAATTTTTCGTTGAAGGTCTTAACTTGATTCTTATTTTACCTTCACGTGGCTGGGGCCGCCTGTTCTTTCCCCAAAATTATTCAAATTACACGGAACATGATTTTCATTTATAAATATATTGCATATATACTGACTATTTAGTAAATAGTATTTCCATCCGTAGCTCAAAGTATAACTTAGTAGTTGCTTAATAATTAATAATTCACTTATTACAAAAACTGTATCACTGAACCGCATAAATCCCAAGTGATTTATATTAAATTAGTAGTGTTATTCTTACCGCATCAAATACGCCAGTGTAGATCACCGGAAGTAAATGCCTCATAAATAATAGTTAGTAATCATGGCAATCCTTATTGATAATAATGGTTTCCAACATAATGATTACCATGTAAATACGGTGGAATAATTCAGTAATTGTCATAGTACATAGTAACAATAATAGTTATGGATTAAGCGCGTGATTTGCTGACGAAAAATAACCATATTCCATAGCCTGACTTGGATGGATATTGCCGGTAATTAAAATGTCACCGAGAATTGAAATATTATATACAGAGTACATCATATTGAAAAGTCACTTGTCAACAAACAGATGAGAGCGTTCAAACAAATGGCGTATTAAATTGTCACCTTCTACAGAATATGTTTACTTGTTGTACCTTTGTAAAAAAATCATTACGAAGTCATGGACTCTTTCTCTTAAGGGGTTTTTTTGTACGGGAGGCTAACGTGAAAGCACGTACTATATAATAAAATGAAAGTACAATTGATACAAACTATAAAAGGGGAAAGATTATCCTCCACATCGACGTGGGCTAAACATTTTACCGTTGCGATGAATTGTTATAGAATTTGGAAAAGAAACTTTGAGGCAAGATTAATCTAATCACGAATTAAGCCTAGAAGTTAATTAATACTTTTAGGGACAACAATACCAAATTGTCAAAAACGAGACTTCTTAAATAGCAAGAAAAATTTAAATATAAAAATGACTAATAAAAAAAGGGTTTGCTTATGCTTATCATAAACGCATAACTGTTATTTTGGCAAACCTATTTAAGCTCGTTAGATAATTTAGAAAACTGATATCTGGCACCTCCAACCTCCACAATCCCCAAACAAATTCATAATAGACTTGAGTTGAATTCGTTTTTGTTCATATTGACACAAGGAAACGATATGGGCAGTAACAGAGAAATTAACACCAAGCTGCTAAAAAATAAATGACAACGACTCGTCCGTGTTTACAGAAGCTTACTACATTAGAACCATAAGTTTAATTTTGCTTGTCAGCTAATAAAGCTGTAAAAACGATTTATCACTTCTATAGTGAATGCATGCATATTTTAAAGGCCGGGACAAAATGTAAAGTTTTGTCTTTAGCTCTTTTTCAAGCTAAGGTTTTTTTCTAAGGGCAGATACATATTACTTCTGTGTATAACACAGAAGATTGTAGATAATTTTTCTAAAAGCATAACAACGTACCAAAAAAGTAAAACTTTATCCAACAATACCATAATATCTGGAATAGTACGACATGTTTGAATACTATGCACCTCAAATATGCATTAATTACAGCAATATAGAATGCTTTACTGTACGGCCACCTTCAATACTATAGCGACTCGTATTCAAAATGAATACCCTAGTGCGCGTACGGCTGCCGTGTTAGATTTTACGGTACACGTTTTTCGTTTTTCCGATACTTGCACTTAAAAAATCGTTCTTAAAAAAGAGAATTCGCATTTCTGAATTGAAAGTGAAGTTTCTATCACTTCACCGAGCCGCGTCAAGCGTTACATACATTAGAAAAATGAACGAATTTATGTTTTGCCTTTGAATAGTATGTTCGCACGGTCAATATGAAACAGTTAGAGCATGTATAATGTATATGTAGATGGTTCGTGGCTTATTTCTTGTTAATTATTTTCCGGAGTTCATGGAACTGATGTAAAACCTTATTTTGGGTCAAAATTGACTGAATTTGGGCCTGGAAACCCGCCTCTTCCATTCACGAATGCAGCCGTAAACTGGCCACAACTGTGGTTTCGTCAAGCTTCCGACGATTAAAATAATACATTATAGAGCTTGGAGCAACAGCAAGTTCCTTGACCAGAATAACAATGAGTAAGATAAGAAAAAGAAACAAGATGATGTGAACATTTATCGCATTGAGCATGAAAAGTCGCCTGCCTGTCTACCAGTTCAATTATTATTACAATACCGACATCGTTATGCTGCATACTACGCTGCCTATATGTGCATAATATATCTGTATTATACATATGTACAATTACCAATGATACATGTTACGTATTATTTATTATTATTATTATCGTATTCCGTATCACCCATTCAATGAACAAGTAAAATTCTAATGCACATAATATACACAAGTATTTTTGTCTGCTTGTCTACTGAGACTGGTTGTATACAAACTATCAATGTATCATGCCAGGACAAGTTTACTTTTTCCTATAACAAATAATTTATGCATACATGCATGGATATTATTTTGATCGTTTACACACATTAAATTAATAAATGACAGCCAAGTGAACAGAAAACTTTTGCGCATAAATAAAAAGCAGATTAGAATGAAAATATCGATGACGATATCGTTTCACAAGGCCCTTTGAAAGCCTGCATAATATGTAACTAAAAGCATAAAGTAAACGCGTTTGTTGCATGTTTTTGGTTAATATGCCGTTTAAACGGCAGAATTTCATCTGTGAGTAAAAATATAATGAAGTTGGAAAGAAGAATTTTTTCTCCTTACTTTTACTGTCAATCATATTTGTCGAGATTCTGCGTTTCAATGATCTTGTCAAAAGTACTTAACAGTGATAATTGTACTACATAAAATCAATAACCTAAATTTTAGTTCAATATAAAAATAACGACTACCAGAAATTAGAGTTAAAAAAATATAAATGCTTCATATCTAAATGAACAGTGTGCTGTTGTCACTATGATTTATAGATATGATATAATATGATGCCCTGTTCGAGATATCTGTGCGTTCAATAAAGACGTACAACTAATTTTTTTTTCCAAACAGAGGAATATTTTTAGGAAAATTACTGTATTGATCTTTAGTGTAGTAGCCACTGCATTGTGCCCCTCACATTGGGTCTTTGACAAATAAAGTCTTTCAAATTAAATGTTGAAATTTTGGAAAGTGCACTTTTTCTGAAACCCAATTTTCAAAATTTGCACCGATTTGGTTTTTCGGAAATGTCAAAACTTCAAGTTCGTCTCTCTCCTAGACTAATTGAGTGAGATAAAGCCACAACAAGTAAATGGCCTTACACACGAAAGATCT
>JAQIVE010003596.1:0-16394 GCA_034698285.1 Sminthurinus bimaculatus | reverse complement strand
CTGTTGTTATCAACCCTGCCTGACTGCAAGCTTCAAGTAAAAATTTCTGCCCGTTGCGAAGGAAATATTCCAGTCAGTTTAGAAATGAAAGGCAAAGTAAATAACGAGTTTTATAGACTTTCTCAATGTTTTCGGCTATTTGTTTGGAATTATGATATATGAGTCTGTCCAATTTCCCACTGTGCTTTACTTACAATTTGACGACCTTGAAGAACGTTATCGAAGTTGATTTGTAGCTAGCTTAAAGTAAAGGGACAAACTAGATTCTCAAACCAAATTCTCAGTCAACATGGAGGAAAGTGACAAGCCAAAGAAACCTGGAAGAATCGGTGTTCCAACCAACGGCCAATACTACACGTTGGCCAATGTCGAGAACAGTCTCCCACTAATTCCAGCCGCTAAGAAACTCAAGGCTGGACCTAAAGACAACGTCCCGGCGGGATCAACCACAACCACCACCAACAACAAACGCCTTCATAATTCCGATTCCAGCAGCACGTTCAAAAATAATAACAGTAACAATAATGGAGATCCCTTCAAATACAAGAACGACACCGGGAGTAGGGTTTACAAAAGCACCTCTATTAATACAGCACCCACAAATACAAATAATACATTATCACCTCCACCACGGAAAATTACAGAGCCTACAAATAATAAAAATAATAAACAGCAAATTAAGGATCCACTAATTCCCATTCCTTGGCTACTGTCACCTTTTGTTAGTCAATCCAGCGATCGAGCAAACGGACGAATTGCGAGGGTGTATAAACTGGGTCTTCGAACCCCTGAAGGAAAATCCTCAGAAGTCTACATAATTCTACTCATGTATCAAATCATTGTAGGAGCCATCGGTATGCATACAAACTACAAACATACAAACACAAATATTAAGCTTCAGTTTAGTAAAAAAAACAAATTAATAAGATAATCTAGTTAATTAAGACCTTACAAAAAACAACAAGTGTTTCACTTTAATAATCTGCCATTTCCAGGAGGGCTTTTTGTAGGATTAGAAACTGGATACTTGTCTCTAGATCGTCCTCAAGTAACAGGTGAAAATCTTCCAAAACAAACACTATATCAAAATAGTTTAGCTGGAACAACAGTTGTGTTGCGATCAATGAAAAGGATTGCAATAGGAGGACTTCTTTTTAACTTTATCGAAAAGAATATTGAAGAGGTAAGAGAAAAATCAGTAACTTTTTACTTTTTTGAAGTTATAGATAGAAAATAATTTTTATAAAACAGTATTATCCAGACTTTCTTGTTCCATTTTTCAATGAATGCAATCGAATTTTGTACAATAATTACATCAAAAATGTAAAAATCGGAATAACTTTAACAGTCGCGTAATACATCAGATTGGAAGAACTCCATGTACACCGGAGCAATCACTGGGGGTCTATTTGGACTTCGAGGTATATTTATAGTGTAATTTTCTAAAAACAATTCACCCAAAATTTACTCCTTTTTCTACTAATAACTAATAATAATACTAATAATGGTAAGTTTAATATTAAATCGACAGGTGGATTAAGAGGATTTACAATGGGATCAGTAGTGATGGCGGGTTTTGGTGGCCTTTCCGGATTTTATGACCAGCTAAAACGAAAAGATAAAGTGAAATAAAAAAAACAAGAAACAAACAATCTCAGTAACTTTGCAAATTTTTTAACTGAATCCATAATTTTTTTCATAAGATAAAATATAAAATTAAGTTACATAATATTGATCAAGTTACATCAGACATCAGTTACATACTTACACAGCCATAGGTATATGAATGAGTTGAAAGAATTGTCAACGACGGGAGAACAACCGAAACCGAACAACCTCTCCCGCTAATAGTTAAAGACCACACTTGGCGATATAGAATAACATCTATTTATTGTGTAGACAGACATGTCACAGCACGCGTTCCTACCTCAGAGATATATAAAGATAAAGGAGCCGTGGAAGGAGGAAGAGGAACAAGTTAATGTGAAGATAAAGTAATGCGTGTGTATAATAATATAATGCACTTTACTATTTGTCTCCTACTTGGTCTCGGTCTCGGTAGTAATTGATAGGTATCGATTCAACAATGTCATTAGTATTCCGCATAGAATGGAGAGAGGAAGAGAGGAAGTGTCAGAAGGTTTTGGGCAAGAACTTGGTCGTAATCTAGTTTAAGGAGCCGGCATCGAAACAGAGAGGCAAAGCCATAAGGACAGATACATATCTATCTAGTCATAGACCAGGGCAAAGCAATGGAAATGGTGTGAAAAATAGAGACGCAAGACACACAATTTGGGATGAAATACAAATTCAATTATACTCTCTCGTTTCCTCTTGTTCATGCTCCCCCACCCGTTTGTGCCACCATCAACATCCTCATTGTCATTCTAGGTTCTCAGATCGATTCCTTCCTCCTCCGCTTATTGTCTCAACAAAAGAGTCTAAACAGTCTTTCTCCAGCCTCGAGAATCTCGAGAATGACGAAAATGAGAGGGAGGAGGGTGAAGAGCATCCAAAATAAAATAAAAACTTGTGCGTTACGTGAACTCACCCCGAGCCAAGACCCAAGACAATGACAACACAACGAGGAGAGAACGGCGACAAACCAATATTCATCCTATTTTATGTCATGTAGCTAAAAATATGTACGTAAGACAGTTAACATTGTACATTGAACTATATATTGGGGATCTCTGTGAGTATTTGCACTTTCACATTCTACTATATTTCTTCTATCCTATTCTATTATTCTACAAAATGGTTCATTAAGAACATCCCCCAACGTCTAAATTCTAAATGTATGTACATTGAGGCTTATGATCCAAAAAACGTCTTGAAAAAACGACCCCTTGGTTTACACTCAACATTACATTACGTTATGTTATGGCTATGGCCAAGCGGTCATTATTAACGTTTTATGACCCTGTGCTCTGAATTTTTATACGGCATGTGATGTTAAAAAAGGAGGAAGAGTAAACTTCAGCAACATCACACCGTTATTATTGCAGATACATTACAAGATTCAAGTACAAGAACAAGAATACATCATGGCCATTGTTTCACACGAGCATTTGGATGCATGTATTACAACCATTATTAGGATTATTATTGTTATTTTATCACTGTAATATGCATTATCACTGCATTTTATAATATTTTTTAAATGAGGATGCTTACAGTCTACGCACTTTTACGCCGTAATGGAATTTCATCGTGAAAAATGTACATTCACTAAAGGTATAACAACATGTAATATCGACAATAGACTTAAGCTTAAAAGAACGTTAGGTATTTGTATACAAGTACCTATAGTATCTAAATGTTATTAAGAACAAAATAGCAACAGTACGAGTTATCTATCATAAGGAGTCTTTGTTGGGTTTATTGCTCTTATTATTTTTAAGAGTATTACGATATTACTATGTATGCTTTTAGTTAGATAATGGGTTGATAAGTATTTGATTTAATATCAACAAACAATAATAATGATGTTTATTATTGCTGGTTAGAAAAATAAAAGAGAGAGAGTACCCATACACAATAATGAATATTCATCTTGATCCAATCAATAACTGACCAATTGTCATTATGCTCATCAGAATTTGTCACAACAACAAGAATCGGAACGAGAACCACCGTCGGATGATGTTGATCCACCACCTTTTCCAACAATTCCAACTTCTCTGCCCAGGTATTCCATTTCCTCTGCAATATAAGATTTTAAAGTTTAAAGCATTGTATTTTTGTACTGAACATTAAAACAGAAATCTGAATGACCATATTAACATCGATGGTTTTTCATTATTCATCATACAAATGCATATTCACCAAGCGCCTGCTACAACCATAAAACATAAAGTATAAATATGTAAATTGTAATTGGATGAATGAAAATAATAAATGAATTACCTCTGTTTTTTCGTTCTCTTTCAGCTTTAATTCTTGCCTCTTTTTCTGGTCTTTCGGCCTCTACTTTAGCTCGATGTTCAGCCTCAACCTTTGTCAAATAATTATTTCGATGATATCCATAAAATATGCCACAACCAAGCATAGTCCATCTAGAAACCTAAACATAATAAGTACAATAATCAAATCAAAATCATAATCAGTAAGTGAAAATCATTTCTTTTATAGTCTTCTTTGTAGTCACATTATTATAATGCAACTCGGATTCTACATGTAAAATTCAAAAGTCACTGCGTCGGCATTAACACAATGCTCCATATATTACTAGTTATTACTTAAGTTATGAAGTAATAATAACTTGTATCAAATGTATAATTTTAGTACTTTAGTAAATTGTAAATTACTCTATTCTCTATTACCCTGATAAGCGAGGAGGTTCGGACAGGAGCAGCCATTTCCAGCCAATTATTTATTAAGTAACTATAACTGTTGAACTATTAGTTTATTTTAACTTTAGCGTCAGCAATTTGTAGTTACCGTTGAGCTTAAACTTAACTTTAAGACACGATTGAAACTCAAACTAGTTCAAATTTATTATTTATACTTATTTGTATGTACTAAAGTACTTTGAAATTCTTTTTATTTTTTATCGACGCTTTTTTTGAAAAGCATCAAACAAAAGCAAAAGCCTTCTAAATTCTAAATTACAAGAAAAACCGGTATTACATAAGTACCAAACAAACACTCAATGCTCAATGACAAGCCAGAAAATACATTTTTTTACGTTTTCCTTCCAACATCCTAGGCCTAACTGGGTATAACTTAGGAATAGAATAAAATTTTTACACAGTAATCTCATCAGTATCTCACATATATAATCATAATCCAACTATATATATACTAGGAATAAATAAACCATTATGTACTACCGTGTCAAAAATTTATTCCCATCTTCAATGGGATGTACACATTATCTCCTTTTGTCTGTTCTGTAAAATCATCGCAGCCAGGAGTTCCATGACAAGTGCATAACATATGCTTACATTTTTCAACTTTATATAATATGAGGCACTATTTGGAGGCGACGTCCCCGTTCGTGTGCCTTGGAAACGGTCATTGTTTTACTCAGTTTGGTAAAATTGACCGGCCAACGGCCTCCATCACGTAAACCAAAAGTGAGGAGCATCTTGAGTTGTAAGCCACACTACCGTAGATTTGGAACATGGACTAAGTTGTAGGGCTTAACTTATCGTAAGTAAACGGTTTTTAGATACCGAATAAACTTGTTTTGATTATTTTGTTACAATATAATTTTTCAAAAGCAAAATCATCGAAAGTTCATGTTTAAGCAGCATGATTGCAAAATCAATCGTAGTACATATCGTGAAAGTGTAATTTCCGGCACCGGTATATTTGCTTGTAGTATAGGTTGTTTTATTTACGTTTGTTCCTTGTTGATGCGCTTATATTTTTATTAGCCTATTCATATGATAACAGTTTAAAAAGTATTGGAAAAAACTACAAATAAAAATTCAATCAGTCCACACTTAAGCTACGCATTTTGGACATTTTCCACAGTACTTTGTAGTAATAAAAACGTAAGCGAACAATCGAGAGGAATCAAGCATTACTAGTATGTACTATGTACCATGGACAATGTCATGTACATGCTTAATACGTCCATGAGTCTTGGGGATAAGAAGTCTGCGACATTTTATAGGATAATCAATGTAGGTACAGGTACATAGCTGTATGACATGGCTGGACTGGTGTGACTGTTGACGGCGACTTGTTTCATTTGTTGTTGAAAGTCGATCTCATAAAGTGTAATATACTGAGTAACGACCTTCCTTTATGTGTCATGTGCTTTGTACCTATACTTTCCTTGTCTCACTTTCTCCATCTCTCAGTTCTTTTCATTTCCCCAGATTTTTGATCTCCAGGTTTGTTTTATTACCTACACCACCAACCGAGGCCTTCCAGGATCCAAGCTCTAAGAGTGAGTGAAAGTGAAAGCAAGCCCAAACCAAATCCAAGTGAGTCGAGAAACTTGAGAAAAGGTGCATAAAAGTCGATTCGTCGATATTCCCCCGATTGTAAAATATAAACTGGATTGAGAGAAGGTGAAGTGAGTGTACAGTGGAACGAAGGCTCACGTACAATGTAGGTACGATCATAATGTCGTAAATCGTAACGTACAGTTATTTAGTTTTTATAATGGAAGGTATAGTAGTATGAAGTAAAAGAAAATACAACTTTAGATGTTATTACTGTCGACTGTCGTTAGATAGTCTTCATCTTGCCTTTAACTTCTTGTAGTTACATTCTCTTTTATACATATTTGTAACTCCTGTCACCAGCACATTAAGAAATCGGTTGAGGAGAAAAAATCAAATGATATTTTCATTTTATGTAAGATACTTATGATACGACATACGACAAAAAATTTCCACAGTCGTTAACCGTGTGTTCTGTGTTCACCGGCTTGACTCGAGAAAACATGCACTATAATACATATTATGAAGTCGTGTGGAATTGATGTGAGTTATATAAGAGTCTCTCAAACGCTCGCACAGTGTCAGTGTAATAAGAAGAATGCTCTTTAGTCACTGAATGGTTTATGGTTTATTGGAGAATGAATGAATGAATGAGTTGAGTGAATAGCTGAAGAGAGCTGGTAGGATAAAAGTGTGTCTGGAGTTTGGAGTCTATGCATAATACATACCTACATATAGAGGCAAACGCAAAAGAGTCGAATTGTATTTAAGAAAAGAATAGAATATAGGGGACGATCATCATCATCATGACCGTCGTCGTCATAGTGTGGATGTCATAAAGTTGTGAGGAAATTATGGAATTTTATTGACACTTAGATTCCGACAGGACAAAAGAAAGAATCCCCTGGATGGATAATTTTAAGCCATATTGGTCAATTTTCTATTCAGTAGGAAAAGTTGAATAGACTTTTACCCATATCTAGAACCAGAAGGAATATGTATATCAAAAGTAGAAATTGGGTAATATATTATGCATATACGTATATGAAAAATGGCAAAATGGTGTGATATGATGATATAATATAGGCTGGAATAATATGACTCTCGATCTTCCATCTTTTCTTCATGGCATTGGCCATGGTGAGCGATAAGTTTCTTTTGTCTGCTCCGTCGCCTAAATATTTCATGTCATCATGAGCATGAGGGGTTCGCTGCTCTCTGTCCTCTCTCCTTTCTCGGTTCGTCAACCAGGAAAAAGGAACCAGAACCAGGAACCAGCCTTTTCGCGTTTCAGGCGTTCAACTTCTCTTTTCGATTATTATTATTATTACCATTTTACTATTATATCAAGCACACAATCGAACCACCCACACAGACCCGGACAATGAGCAAGTGGGAAATCAAAATGAAAATGAAAAGTGTAATAAAAAATTCATGGGATTCATCTGTTCCGGATTTTATTAAATTTTCAATCTCGTAATATATGTATGATGTTGATACAACATGCTACATATTTACCTACCATTATTATTACGCGAATAGGATTTTTTAACAACTGCCTTTCCTTTTCCTGATACAGCTTTCTTAATATGTGTCTACACATTACACATACGTGGCTTGAGAATAATACAATAAAACTCATACCTGTCGTGTGGGGGTCAAAAGTTCAAAGAAGTAATGAGGAATAATAGTAGTACAATGATTCGTTCTTGTAAATAAGGATTGTAGTAAAAATACAATAGTCAAGTTCACCAATCTCAAAACATAAACTTTCTAGCAATTCTGTATAGAGTATTATTTATTAAGTATGCTGTGCACTGCAAACATGATTTTTCTATGTATAATGCAATGCATATTATGTATGTATAATGTATAAACCAGTTCGGTTCATGTGCAACATGGATGTAATACTGTAACAACGTTAATGAGTTTATACAATGAATAATATTTTATTATTGATTTAGTTAAATACAGTTTTTGTTTCCAATATTGGCTAATTCTTTAAGAAAGGTATTTTGCCTTCATATACATACTACGGTTTGTACATGATTATAGTGGTGAATTCATTCACCACAAATACCTTTGCTATTACATAGAATGTACTTACAGTTAAATTCTTAATACTGGCAACTGTTAATTTTGTGATTGCGCGATACATATTTTTGTTACAGGAGTTAAGTTATAATCGGCGAAAATTTTTTTATGTTTATCATATCGTTTAATTTTAATTAGAAATAGTATTAGAAGATAAAGATAGCAAAAACTAAGCGTAGCTATAAGTTATTTTGTACTAGTAGTAGCTTTTTATAAGTAAGTTTAGCAGTTTAGAGAACATTCATGCATTTGATACGTATTCATGTTTGATGTTCCGTATTCCGTGCCCAACTGATATATTAGGCATAATATAAATCGAAAAATGACGTAATTTTGGCATAATTATTAAGTATTACTGTTGAAATTAATAATCAAAATTCGAAAAAGTAGATTCAGAGCATGTTGTACTAATTATAGAGCCTTGAATATCAGCCGTTTCTCTAGCCGGTCGATCAGGATAATCTTGATATGTTTTTCTAAAAACTTTTAAAAGAATTACATCCTTTCTTCGGGCCATGTCGATGTACTCACAGGACTCTTTCAGGACCTCGATTTGGCATTCCATTGATTTTATTTTTTGAACTTGAGACTGCTTCAACGATTCGTATTCACTTATTAGCCTCTTGATACTCTCTTTTAGCTCGTTGGATTTTGACTCGACTTGCCATTCAGCATGCTTAATTGCTTCCTTCCGTTCTATCAAAAATCAAAATATAAAACATTCATCATCCATATTATAGTTTAATAAAGATTGTACTTGTAATTTGTATTTACTTACTTCTATAAAAAATTAGTAATACACATCACAAAACACAATATAGAATATAGTCACATATTATGTACACGTCTGACATCATTTTCCGTACTGTGTTAACGTTTGACATTACCTCACAGTAAAGTATGAGGGACAATAATATACATATTATACACAAGTAACTACATATGTATGTATTTTTGTTTGAAAATTCTTTAATTGAAGAATGCTTTCTTTAAGTACAAGACTGTATTATGAAATGAATTATCGTAAGATTTTTAACTTTATGGACATTAAAGCACACTTATACATATTATGTTCATATACATACTTATGATTTATGTTAATTGATTCGTGTGGTTCTACAAAGCAGTAATATATGTAACTATACAATCATTTAGTTATTTAGCTAACACCTAAAACACTACTCAAAAATTGTAAAACACAAGCATGTTAAATTCAATGTATGTATTATGTATTTACCTTTGTAAAAACTTTTAACTGCTTCTTTGGTCGCCTCCTGGTTTGCATATTCTGCTGACAATTTTTGCATAAAGCTCACTGGTTTTGGATATGGTATTAGGTCACTTAAATCAGAAGACTGGCTATGAATAATAGTTGACAAGTTAGGTGATTCCCTCGAATCAGTTTGTCGGTCAATTTTACTTGGTGACATTATATTGAAGTCGCCGAAAAATGTTCCAACACAAAGAATTTGTCTTGAATAATTGTAGAATAATAAATAATAGTATTATGTCAACAGTCAACAGCACTCACAGAGTATCTGAATGGGTCCTGGGTTTGTCACCTAACTTAAAGTTTTGTTAAGTAAATGTTAAATGGGTTTCTAGTTAAATATTGAGTTATCATTCCGCCTTTTATTTTGTGGGAAAACATTATTTGAAGTCGCTGAATGCAAAATGTGCAAGCTCAAATAATGAGAAAACCTTGAAATAACTAAGTACTAAGCATGTAACTTTTTACAAACTTGTTTAAATATTATTATCTACCTAGAAAACAGAAAAATGCTACATACATAGAGGCAAATTATTGTTGCAAATAATGTCAATACTTGCATGCATGCAGCCCTTTTTTTCATCTTCTCGTCATTGTGGATTCAATGCATGTTTTGTTTCGGTGCGTTTATGATCCGATTTTCCAGTGCAAAAAAACCTGGAGAAAGTGCAGAAACAAACAACAACAAGAAAAAAGAAAGCTCCAGACTATTTTGTCTTTTATATAGATATAGACGTACCTACTACTGTATACAGTCATTGTTAACAAAGTAAATACATACATACATACATACATACATACATACATACATACATACATACATACAGTACTATATTGTATGAAATATACCGTGCACTGAAGTGTATTTTTTTGTATTAGGTTTCTCTGCTCAGGTCTCAGGTCACATTGTCTCCTACACGCAGAAAAAGCATTCCGAAAAAATTCGTTTCCCTTTTCCTTCGTCTATATGTATACTCTTGGTCTATTGTTTTTTCTCCTTCCGCTTCCGTTTTGACATTCCACTCTGATCTGTTTGCTGTTTACACTTTATAGGAATCTAGAAAAGAGTGCATGCATCCATGTCTAAGTAAGGAGACTCTCGGTGCATCGCATCATTCAGTGTTCAGCTGCCTCCTCGTCCTCAATATCGATAAGATAGATAGATAGCGAAAGAGAGTTTCAGGGTTAAAGTGGATGTGGATATTGTCCAATCTTTGGATTCTACGCACGTCTACTTACAGCCACCTTTGTCTTTGTCTGCAAGACAAACGACAAAGAATGGAATGGAAAATACCAAGAAAGTGCAGCTTTCTTTTGTTTCTTTTCCCAATGTGGTGAACAATGCAATTCTGTATGCTAACTTACATGCATAATACATAATATATTATACATATACCATATTTATGTATGTATATCTAGCTTTTTCGTCATCGACAGGAAAAACTTTAAAAATTAACCACATAAACCCGTATAAAGTTTTCGGGGGAAAATAAGTCGACAAATAGCTAACCAATACCAATAAATTGTTTCTCGTGTTTGTTGTTGTTGTTGCTGCTGTACACTCAGAACAAGTAACGTTTTGAACGAGTAAAACGGAAACCTTTAGATTCGGTCGTCCATCATCCATCGGCAAAAGGAAAAAGTCAAAGTGAAAATAAGAGTAGAGTGCGAAGCTTTAGTCTAACTTTTTTGTATGTTCTACAACACATTGTAATTGTATTACATTGACTCTACGAGTTTGTAATAATATACATCATACATTGAAAGGGAAATATAGAGAAAAAGGTAATTTTATACAGGATTACATATTACAGGCATATTATATTATTACCTATACATAAAGGAAAGAAACCAAAACTGTATGTGAGTAGATTAGGTACATAAGAGGAAACAGAAGAAATAATATGAAAAAGGAGTACAGAATAAAATGTCCAAAATCCCAATCCCAAACGAAAACTACGTATACAATAATAATATAATACAATATTATATTATTATATTATACCTCCTGCAATATAGTGACAATGGATGCTGACATGTTTTGTTTGGACGGGCCAAAGAGCCAAAACATGGAGTAAAAAGGATCAAACTGTCAAAGACTACAGTGTGCGACCTTTCATCTGTGTAATTCAGTTATAGTGTTGTGTGCTGCTGAAAATGTTGAAACAGATCCCCTCTCGGCTCGTTGTCCACGTAATACCTACTTTTGTCCAGGGAAATCTCCCCTCGTTTTATCATTCAAGTTTCAGGCATACGAAACAAAAACAGTGGCGTGGGGAGATGAACCAAAAATTGTCAAAACTTTTACTACTTGTGCATACTTACATGCATGTATAATATATATTGTGTATGTGTGTATGTGTATTGTACATAGAGAGTTACAAGTTACATGCAAAAGTGTATACAACAGGATTCAATTTTCTGTGCAAAATATGGATAATAATTCACAAAAAGTTTTATAACTTAAAATTTGGGGTTTGAAACATTGAATCATACACATTAAACACTAAACAAAGCAATTAGATGTTTATTTTTACTTTGTTGTCCATGTTAATGCTGTTTTTTGTTTTGTTTTCTTAAATTCATCCCTATTCCCAGTAAACGGTGGGCTGAAGTAATGAAAGCATTTACTATTTACATACTAGATTTTTCACGTGTGCTATTGCTGTGTAATGATTTTAATATGTTCGTGAGAGTTGATAACGTTGTCGACACTAAACTTATCAATGTGTATTGGCACACTTTTTGGTTGTACCTATATGATTGCCTGTAATTGCATGGTATGTAAGTACAAAAAATACTATGTATGATGCAGCTTGTAGTATACTGACAAGGTATTTTATATGTTGTGCTATATGTTCATTGTTCATGTATGTGTGTTGAAAAGGTTTTATAAGCAAAATCACTTTGACTGTGACTTTTCTGTACAAGGTTCTCCATCGCTCCATTCTCGGTTTTTGGAACATCTGCTTTATTTTGCTAAACAAACAAACATTTGGTTGTTGACATATGCAGTCAGCTGAATAATTGAATTATATTATGCATATTATACGTAATACATAGATAGTATCGACATCGCCATGAATTGTAAAGTGAAAATTGAAACCTTGTTTCCTAATGTTGTCCATAATAGCCCATGTGTATAAAATGTGATTGCATTAGACTTCACTTACGATTTCAAGTCAAGTATCCACAGAATTTTTCATAATATGTATTAGTATCATAGCTATTCCAATGAAGTCAAAATAAAGATATTTCAATTTTGCTTTATATGTAAATGCTCTGTGCGTAATAATTTAAACGTTGATCAGAAAATGAGCCAAGAACCTTTTCCAAAGAGCAAGCTTCAATGCTTTAAGGAATTCAGACTTTAGGTTGTTAAGATTTAAGTTCCTTGCAACTTGAATCTTAAATCTTATGATACTTTCGGACCTACCGCAATATTATGCTCAGAAAGTACAAAAAAACCCCCAAAACTTGCAGTGGTTGTTAATTGTAGAGTATACACAATACAACTGACCGCATCAAGCGTGTATAATGAGGGACGGGAACTTTGCTGCATCTCGAATCGAAGAATAAAAACAATATTACAAAAAAGTATGTATACGTATTTATGTATCTCATATACATAAAGGGACTGTGTGACGTTCATGGTCGTTTATATTAGAAATTATGGTGATCGGTCCTGTGTACATACATATTATGTCCCCACAACGTCACCATCATTTCACCTTACGGCCATATAATATGCATCTATACATATTATGTGTCTGTGTTGCCTGTTATTTGTAGAGAAGAATTACGGCTATATGTACGTGGGAAATTGAGGATATTCGATTACGGATTAGCTTATGCATGTAGTAGATATGTACTGTATAGATCTTGTAACGAGTTGACTCCCCGTCTTACATTCATTCTGTTAGGGACTAGGGAGAACCAGGAGAAAGAGAATGACAAAGAGAGGAATATTCGTAAAAGATGAGAAGCCAGGGGAAAGGGCACACAAATATGCATACACTATACACCATACACAATACACACGAATTTCCCTTGCAATATACGACATGTACACAATATTGTAGTATGTACAATATGTATTTATGCTGTACAATTTTCCGAGTCTTGGAAGATGGAATAAGAAGAAAAAGAAAAAGTTAGTGACATTGCTCTGGGACTCCCAATTGTGAGTTCCGTCCAGGCAGGATTAAGAAAAGAGGCTGCAGTTGCTGTTCATTTTTCCACCCCCGCTATAAGCACCTAATATATGTTTCTATGTACGTGTGTATTATTTTATAGATGCACGCATAGAAATGCATATTGTATAATAATATGTATTTATTTTACACTTTCTTCCTACTTCTTGATCTGCTTTCCACTGCCCCTTCTTCTTGCAATTTATTCGTACTCTATTATGTATTGCGGGACTATATACTCTCTTAAATAAATTCCCCATAGACGAAACGAGCACACATGCAGACTCGCATTTGCTTCTTCATATGTATATACTCCTCTTTCATCAACTCTCCTTTCTCTTTGACTCGATTCTCGATTCGGTGACAAATACTTTATTCATTATTGCAAAGAAGTATTTTTATTTCCCTTGCTTGTCTTTCTCCCCTCAAGACAGTCCACCCTATATTATTATGTATATGTATATGATTTTACTTTATATGCTATCGCAAACTATGTATAAGGTTCCTTTTGAGATGCTTTGCCCAGGGATGGAGACCTTAATAAGAAGTTCTATTCTGTATATTTGTATAATATTCCATATTATCTTATTGTATATTTTGGAGCTGGAGGCCGTTTTCTGGCCAAGGGAAATTACCTTTTCGCTCAGTTTTGACGTTCAAGTTATATATTATAGTATTTTATGTATAAAGGAATGGAAATTTTATCTGTGCGGTCGAAAGCCTTAAATATTATACAATATATAGTATGCATCATCGAGGTGCAAATGGAGGAAACGCATTGACAGTTGACGCTTTATTTACCCTTCACCTTCACTCTCCTTGTGTTTCTGGGTGTCTGTAGAGGATTCTGTCAATTGTCTGCTCTGTGCTTTGTGTATTAGTATTCACTGACGGAACATCATCACTGTTGGGATGATGATGATGATGATGATGGTGTTGGAAGTACTGAGGAAAATGCATTTGGTTTGGTGGGTAGAACCGAGACAGCGGACAGCGTTCGTTACAAACTTTCGTTTCACATTCACATAGAGTGACAAATAGGAAATGAACCCAACTCCAACTTCAAGAAGCTTCTGCGTATATGTATAATGTATAGTCCCACTTGCAAAAATCTACCATGGTTTTGAATACAAAGTGCAGTTGGTTGAATGAAAAACTAAAACGAATCAGCCAGCGACAGCAAACGCAATACAAAACTACAGGCACCATCCATCCATCCATCCATACGATATGTGCTTATGATAAGGCGGAGAGAGCGGAAATGGAAAAGGAGAGAGAGACTCAGAGAGAGAGAAAAGGGATCGAGCAAGATTGAGACTCAAGAAAAAGTACATGAAGAATGGTGGATGGCATTTTAATGAGTCAGGGAAAAGGAGAGGGTGGTTCAAGCTCATATTATGTTATATATTATTGTAAATTTTCCTAATAAACATTGTAATAAGCTGTATGTATGTACATCGAGAAAAGGGAGAATACTTGAATGTGTAGATGCATAGCATGTTTTTCGTTCTTACAAAGTAACTTTAAAGAAGTGCACGCAAGAACATTGAAATGGAGAGAAAGTCGTCTCAATAACTTTCTCAGCATCAATAGCAAAATAACATGAGCATGAATGACAAGAAAAAGGGGTAGCTTTATATTATGTGTAATGTGTATGATACACAGCAGAGTAAAAATTAAAATTAAAATCATTCTCCACTGGGACTTGGGACATCCTTCCTTTCCTCCGTCGTCATCAATTCATCATCTTCGCCATCGCATCTTTGTCTCTAGCTTTGCACACAATTTACATATTTTAGGACTTGCTCTGAATTTAAAATTATTGTCAATATACGATATTATTATTGTAACATGCAGTAGATACTTACACAGAAATAAATACCTAGTGCCTAGTGCATATTCTTTGTAAAGTAAAAAGTATTGTATAATTTTCTGTTTCAAGTCGATTGTTTTAAATTTTTGTCAGGTCCTACATTCGGAAGCAGAAACTTAATATTAAAATACCCTAAAATCTGAAATAGTGCTACACCCTTGAATAGTACGGCATGCCTCACTATTTCAGATTTTACGGTAGCCTGTACATACATACATAGGTACTTAAATTCACTGAATAATAATAAATAACAAAACATGAATTACTTGTTTGCTATGAGTGTGCTATTGTACTTGAAAACTATAAATTATTATTATGCTATATCTTCATTCGGGAAGAACATATTTCAACTGCTTCAATTGTGTCTTTTTAATTTTGCGGTATTAATATGTAGTGAACTATTTCACTAAGAAATTGAGAGGTTCTCATTTTCATTTATGGAAAGACTCATATTATGAATGACTTAGAATTAGCAATTAGCTACAAAATAATTTGGGATTTTAAATGTTCTCCTAAATAAGTGCTTTATTCTAATTTCTATAATACTACGTTAGCTATATCTATTTTATATCCAGAAAAACTCGACCACATACATATTTCGATTTTCTAAAGAAGTAGAACAAGAAACAGTCAAAATGTAAATGTAAATATTACTCTTTTGACTTTGGCTTTTGAAATGTGAAGATGTGGGTGTAACAACTTGGTAATTTTATACGTAAATAAGGCAAAGAAGAATAAAAATGAGACATATAGAGCGTCAGAGGGAAAAAGAGAAACAAGAAAAGTACACATAATACATGATACAATAGTACATATGAGTTGGTACTTGTCCTTGTCCTTATGATAAATAAGTTTTCTTTGAGAAATGCTTATGGGAGGTCTGGCAATGATTTAAATAATCCTTGATTTATAACCGGATTTTGGATAGTTTGGATTTTGGATCTTCTTTTCTTTTTGTGTGTACATTAGTGTGGACGGAAAAAATCAAAGCGTCGAAACTCTAACCGCCGAACCTCTAAAAACGTTCCTTAATATGTCAAACAAATTCCCTGAAAATTTCA
>JAQIVE010003595.1:0-16399 GCA_034698285.1 Sminthurinus bimaculatus | reverse complement strand
TGGGAAGAGAAAAACTAGAGGAAATTCCTTATTAGCACATTTATATTTTTATATTTTCTCCCTGCATCCATCATCGATCATGGATCGGGAGTCTAGACAAACTTTCTCCAGTCCGAAATTGGATTCCTCTGATTTGGATTTTGAATTTGGTGGAAATGCCGATGGCGATTTGGATTGCCATCAGGAGTCAAACTCAAATTCAAATTCTATCTCTGGTTCATCTTCTTAATGCAGATGATCAAGTAGGAGGAGGAGGAGACGAAGCCCTGGAGGAAATTAATCTTGCTCTCCTTCTCCGCCGAGTTGATAAGAAAAGGAGGGAATCCTCATTCCTCATCTCGATCAAGTCAATTGACTCCAACTCTATTTATGTATTTGTTTTTTTTTGAGGGAGGGGGAGCCAAGCTGAAGTCAAGATGGAACTCGGACTCCAGTGACTACAAACCCACGTCATGACTTTGACTACTATGTACATGCAAATTCCATATATATTAAATTCACCCTCGTTTATTAATAGAAAGGATTCCTCCATTTTCCCCCGGTTTACAAGTTCTCAAGGCAGTGTCCTGATTTTCCTTGAAACAGGAATCCCAGTCATTATCCAGCACAATGTTGAGAATGTATTTTTAGGCCATAATATTGACTAATGCGTCTCTTGTTTCTGTTTGGAAGAGGATCATCTGCTTGTAATGAAAGTTTGTCCCAATTTGTACTGCAAACTGCATAAAGTACAGAATAAAAAACAAAGTTATAAACAGGAGGTCGAAAGAAGAGGAATGGAGTGGAGGGAAGGAATTAGAGTGGGAGTAAAGTGAAAGTCGAACATGTTTTGGTGAAAGCTTCTTTGAGCGTGGAAAGCTGCTTTTCTCCTCCCTTTTAACTCTGCAATGAGGAGGAGAAGAAGACGGAGAAAAAGAAGAACTCTCTCTCTCATTGAGTTTCCTCCTATAAAAACCTGTTGATGAAGCTCTACTTGGTTGGACGTGGACTTGGAATTGAGTAAGTAGAGGACGGAGACCAAAGCAAAGCAATACAAGATACAGCAGAATGCGGAATCAATGGCTGGAGAAAGTCGAGCAATTAGAAGCAGATTCTTTTTTGTCCAAATCTTGGTTCCGAGGCTCTCTTTCATGTGCCCTCCTCTTCTACGCAGAACAGGATTACAAACTCCTTTCTCCTCTTTCTTTCTACATTGTACATGAATGTGCAGACATTGTGTATGGACGAAAAAAGAAAGAAAGCAGCTTTCACCTTTGAAAAAGGAAAGCCGTGGAGAAACAAAAGGGCAATAATGTTTCTATAGAAAAATGGTTTGCTTTCCATGATGAACAGGGCACAAAGCTTTGCATGCCCCACTGTTTACCTGTTTACCTAACCATCCACTCCACTCCAAATATGTATGTGTATCGTATTTTGTATTTTATACATACATAACATACATGAAGGGAACATGAAAAGAGAGAAAGGAGAGAAAGGAGAGCGTGGACGGGCGGGTTGAGTGTGCTGGGAACGCATAATAGATACAATATGAGAAAAATAAACACGCCCGTGGATCGATACACCAACTGGTTGTGCAGAGAAGAAGACGAGGCAATAAAATCAATACCCACTGACTGACTGACTCACTGACTGCACTCGAGTTGAATTGAGTTGAGTAGAATACAGTACTCGAGTCTGGAATCAACTGGAAGGAAATGGAGAGAACGGATGGGAAAAGAAATGTTGTGTCATAGTATTTTTAATCATTTCACCGGTCAATTTAGAATATTAAGCGGGAAGAAAAAAAGCCGGGGTAGAAAAAAAGCCGGGGTAGAAAAAAACCGGTTGTTGCACAACCCAGGACTGCTGATTCGAACAACGCAAGAAAATCGAGTCAAGGAATGAACTAATAAATCAGTCCAACTCTGTTTCTCTCATTTATCTACTTGCTTGCTTGGTTGGTTAGTTAGTTGTCTATTTCCATGTATTAGTTAGTTGTGTGTATTGTATGAGTGTGAAACAATTGGGGGAGAAAGGCAGAGAAAAGGGGGAGGGGAGACAGAAGGGAGAGGGGGGGGGGAGAAGAGGCAAAAGTTAAGTTGAATAGTCAACTTGTGATTTTGGGGAGAGGCGGAAATGAGCAAAACTTTCTCTTGAACAGATACGCAGATAGACAGACAAAGAGCCACCAACTGGATTTCCCTTCTACAGCCAGCAAAATGTCTTACTTTCTCTCTCTAATAATGAATTGAGTAGTTTGGACTATTGTACACTCTGCTTCAAAACTAACTGACTGACTGACTCCATTTCTACTCTTTTATCCATTACTTGAGAGCAGAGTGGGAGCAGACTGTACTCGAGTACTTTGTGGATGACTTTGTGTGTGTTTTTGGGCTTTGCCCCTCTTCATTAGTGAGTCATTGAGTGAGTGAGCGGGGCACAATGCACAATACACACACAATGGACGGCCCATAAAAGATTGTCCAGGATGGATGGACGCACTCCATTCCACTCCACTTGACTTATTCACTCTCTCACTCATTTATGCTTCTTCTGTTCTTTTTGGCCTATGAAGAGAAGTCAACTCCTCATTTTATTTCTTGTCATGTCAGTTCATGTCATGTCATGTATTTCAGCTCCCCATTCAAATTCAAATTCAAACTCTTCCCTTTGCACACAAAATATCTAGCATATTGTCATTATTAAATCACCCAAAGACAAGACAAGAACTCCCTTCCCTTTCTCTGTCTCCCCGTAATTTCCACCCAGTTTGTGTTTTGAATGCATCCACAATCCACATCCATTCACTCAAAACACAAATTGAAACACAAGGTGCTTCCAGAAGCTCAGGGCAAAACTAAAACTAAGCCCGTCCGTCCCTCAATACACAAAATATGTACTCTGTGTGTATATAACTTGGGAGAAAGTCAAAGGAAAGTCAACTTTCTCCTGCAGCTTTTATGTATCTATCTCTATTGTATATAGAGTAAACAGGGCTTTTTCAACTATATGTACATATACACTATAATATTTAAGTCCTTTTAAATTCCGAGTTTCTACCTCCATGGCTTTCCCTTTTACTAGAGGTTTATTTTACGTGGTAAATTTGACTTTATATTTTATATTCAAAGGAGGTCCGTCCTGGCTAAAAATACCCGGGTAAACTCATTAAAGAAAACTCCTCGGCTCCTAACTATGTAAAAGGTTTTCTTGGAAATTTTTTTCCCGAGAAAAATTCTCATTCTCATCATAAAAATCCCGACCACACCTCTCACTCACTTTCATTTCTTAATTTTTTGTGAAAGAGAAGCAACAAGTTTCCCTCTCTCTCTCTCTCTGTCATCAATATTGTCAAACGGGTTTTTTCCTGGATTTATTTTGAAGGGATATTAAGAACAGCGCCGGAGGCCAGAGTCCATTGTATTGACTATCAGAGGAGAAAGTCAGTCAAGTGAAAACTACACACAAGAATAATATTGTTGCTCTTTTTTAATAAAAAAACCCCGGTTTTTTGTTTCATCAACATTGTTGAAGGGGTCGGAAGTCGGAGGATACTCGGAGAACATTTTGGGGGACAAACTAATTAAATTATGTAGGCATTATGTATGCAGAGGGGTGTCCCCTTTCCCTTAATTGAATATTATATCCCAGGGCTAAGGGCGGGATCAACCGGGTATTACCCGGCTTATTTATTACTCCCATCCAAACTGAAACAAACTGACATGCATACATGGAATCTACATGGCCATCTAGCTCCAACTTCTTCTTCTTCCATCCTCTCGTTGTTGTATTTTGGGAAGACTGGGAGAAAGTCCCGTTCTTTCTCCTGCTTTCTCCCCGCACATTACATAATCATTAAATACGGAGATACTGCAAGAAAAATACAACACATGACAGGATATCCAAATTTGATAGGAAACCAAGTCAAGTTTTCGACGACAAAACAGAGGCAGCCAATCAAAATGGAGTGAAGTGAAAGTTGTCTCAAGAATAAATTGTAGAGAATAGAAGAAGCCTTTCGGTGCTTTTCCCCAATCAATTTCTCCTCTTTCAAACAACTCCTCTATTCACACAGTCATTCATTTGGATAGCTGACGAAATACATTATGAGGAGGAAGTGGAGTGGAGAAAGTAAAGCGGAGAAAGCAACCAGCTCCTTCTCCTTCTCCTTGAATTTCCAATTTACCAATTTACATATCCTGGGAGAAAGCGGAGAAAGCAGAGTAGTGAAAGCACAATAAGGAGCTTTCACCTGTCGCTATGGCCTCGAGCTTCTTTCTTTCTTAACTTCGTCCCCTTTCTCTATTCTATAACCTCTCTGACTGGAGGGACTGGAATCTTTTCTCAAAAGAATCTCGACGTTGAATCTGGAAATAACGGTGACATGCCATTTTTTTTCCTTAAGAAAGTCTCCATGTGCGTCAACAGCTCTGATTTTTCTGCCTCCTTTCTTGGTTATATGGCCGTAATCATAATCACGGGATAATAATAATAATGGTAAGAGTAATAATAATAAAGACATTCGCTCAGACGTTTCTATGGCGTGACTGCTTGAGGCTGTTGTGTTTCCATTTACTTATTAATGGTAGGTGCGTACATAGATATCTGCAGTAGCAACTTCTTCTTTTAGATGGATAAAAACCGCAGGAGGTTTTTTCAGGGCGGGAAAAACACGGGAATTCAGGGAATCGGGAATGATGATGAGGAGTAATTTTAATGGTCTAATGCATTAATATTTAGATACATGCTGAGCCTGAGAATAAACGGATGACGCACTTCTTCTTCTTCCTTCGGAGAAAGCAGAGTCGATTAAACCCGGGTGTTGTGCCTGCATTAACTATATTGTACATATATAATATGCAAGTTGAAATTAAGTTGAAAAAATAGGAGGATGGATAAACAGGTGTCTGATGTCTGGCTGTTCTGCCCATCAGACATCCACCTGTTTAAGTCCTCATTTAATTTTAATGAGAAAATCCTTTCTCCGAAAATTTCCATCGCCCATTCTTTTAAGCGCGCAATCTTTGTGATATTTCCATGCAAAATTCATCATCATGCAGAACAAAAAATGGTGGAGAAAGTTGGAGGAGCTGGATGTGGTGCACGGTTCATTAGACTTGAACCGAAGAACTGAAGATGCGATGTGATGCGACGTGATACACAGACGTAAAATATGTACAGACGACCTGGATGAATGTTGAGGATAATTCAGAGGATGGACGAACTCAAACTTGTGTGATGATAATATTCTATGTGGTGCGATAAGTTGTGGATTTGAAATTAGCATACGCTGGCATTGAATTCCAACTCCTTTTCTTTTTCTAACCAGCCCAGCCTTGGGAAAGTTTTGACTCGGCACACTGTCGTCGTCGTTGTCGTCTTGGATTTTTATCCAGCCGCCTGTCGTCTCAACTCAACTCTGGGAAAAAGTAGAAAAATAGGTGCAGAAATACAGACACTGCCTTTCCCTTTCTCTCCTTTGCTGTCATTCTCTATCTGTGTGTGCCTTCAAATCAAAGCGAGTTTCAGTTTCTCCTCCCGGATTTATATGCAAATGTAGTCGTCCTAGTCGGAGTTTTAGTCCCGAGTATGCCACTACTTTCACTCCGGACTTTCTCCTACTTTCTCCTACCGGTGACTTTATCCGCTCTCCTTTTCCTCCACTTTCCTTGCCTGCCACTCCCTTCCTTCCCTTTTTTCTGTCTCTGTCTCTGTCTCTGTTAATGTCTCTGCAAAAAGGGAAGGAAAAGGAGTAGGAGGAGGAGGATTGAAGCAAAGATTCGGAGAAAGCAAAAGAAAGAGCGAAAGAAAGAAAGATAAACTGAGGGTGGGAGAGAAAGTTGGGAGATTAATATGGACCACAGAGAGTAAAAAGAGGGAGAGGAAAGGAAAGAAAAGAGGATAAAGCCGGCTGAATCCGCCGCAGGGAAGGAGCCAAGAGAAAACCAAGCAGGGATTGTACATTGTACATATACAATATACACAGAGAGAGCAGAAATCCTTTTCTCCCTTTATTCCCACTCCGCGCAGTGTCTCTCTCTCTCTCACCTCAGGAGGAGAATCTTCTTGTTCGTCTTAATTCCTCTCTCTCTCTCTGGCTCTTCATCTCTTTACAAACCATTGGAATGGAATCAAGTAGAATTCAGAGTAGAGTGGAGTAGAGAGTGAAGTGAATTGGATGGCTGGATGAATGAATGTATGCGGGCTTTGAATTCTGAATATGTATGAATGTGTGTAGAGAAAATGCTACTAGAGCTGCTAAAACTGATGGTGAGATAGATCTGATGAGAGTTGAAGTTGGAGGCTTGTGGCTTCATGCAAATTTCCATCCAAGACAATACATACACCAAAACACAGTCGACTAGTTTTCCCTGAATCCAGAACGAGTGAAAGCAAGATTTGTTATATTTCAAGAGAAAGTCAGAGTGAAAGTACTAAATCCCGAGCAGAAGGTACAACATAAAGAGAAAGTCCTTGTACGACGCTCTGATTGCATTCAGCTTTCTCTTCCACACATTAATTCTTTGCTTCAACCTCCGCCTTTTGATTCCCTCTCTCTCCTTTCCAGCTAACTAACCAACCAACTCACTGACTATAAACTATACACAGACAGACAGACACAGTGCAGGCACAATTTGTTGTGCAAAGCACTTTCTCTCTGTTTCGTCCTGTGACTCAATTAAACTCGAATACAAATCACATTAGTCCACTTTTGCCCTTATTTGCCCAACTTGACAACTCTTATGTGCATATTTATGATCCTAAAATATCACCCGGCCCGGAGCCGGGACTCTTCTCTTCTACTATCCTCAATCCTCAATAAAACCGCAGTCACCCAGACCAACAAGACAAATTCAATGGGGCTAATTGTCCTTTACCGTCAGCTATAGTTCAAAGGACGACCCACATTAACATTTAATGCACATTTAGCTCAATTGTTATGACCAGCATTAAAACAAATGATTGTTGCCTCGTTTTTGTAAATTGAACACATTATTTGCCATGAAAGTTGTGGCTGTAAAATGGAACTTAACGTTAAGTATGACGTGAATTAATGTTTGTTTGTTTGTATGGGGAATGCGGACCATGTCATGTCATGAATGGGAATGAGTGGCCAATGGCCAAAAGATGTACACGATAAAAAGCAGAAAAGTACTTAAAATGCATTGACATACCTGTTGTTGTCGAACGACGAAGAATTCCACAGGGGACAATTTTGACCATGGACAAAGTCGATTAGATTGGATTCGATTCGACCAGGCACCGCCAAAGGGAGGACATAAAATTGAGAAAAATTAAAATTGTATCAAGTTAGATGCACAATAAACGAACAACGAACAAATAGACAGTTCAAATTTCATTTCTTGTGGTCACGCAAGCAAAAGCCAACAAATTTTGTCATTATTTCTTCCCATTTCAACTATTTGTGTTTTATAAGCTTTCTATTTCTTTTCTTTCTTTAATTATGAAGTTTTTATTTCAAAATTTATGATCATTACTATTTTTTAATGAGTTCCTTTTGAACCAACAACTATTTACTGTTAGTATAAATTTACGTGGTGGAGGGAGTAACCGTATCGGAGATGACCCAGGGGTTCGACCTACAAAACTGAACCCCGTCCGTCTTCTTGGCGGGTTTGGATTTACCCGCGGGCTTAATCCCACCGGAAATACCCGGGAAAAAGATGATTCTACTCCGCCGCTTCTTGGGCGGGAAGTCTGGGGCGGATGGACCTTGATTTGATTTCGACTTGGATTTATTATTATTGGCTCGGGACCAACTCGGAGTTTGTTCGGACAGCAAAGGGGGGCAAGAGTCCCTCCCGTTCTCGTTTTCGTTCCCTTCCTCTTCTACCCCCTCCACTTCCTCAATATCCACCCCTACCCCCCTCAGAGACTGACGACAGGAGGAGGAGGGCACAAAGTTGGAGGCGGAGGGACTTCCCACCCCAATAATTTGACTGCTACTTGGGCAGGAGGAGGAGGAGGAAAATGAGGAGAATGAGGTGGAAGCTGGAGAGGAGGATCGGTCAGTCGTGGTGGTCGTCGTCAGGAGGGTGAGATGGGCCATGGGGTTTTTAGGGGGTGGACTGATGGGTGGTGGGTCAAATATGGAGAGGTCACCCTCAAAGATGCGGGGTCGACTGGGCTCCCGCACCCAAATGAACGTGTTGTATCTTCGGTAGTTCTTGAGCTTGACCGAGTCCTGCTCCCCGCCCCCTGCGCCCCCCACTTTCACATTCAACAGCGCATTGTTGCTGTTGTTGTTATTGTTGTTTTGGTTGTTGTTGTGATGGTTGTGGTTGCGCTGACGGAGGAGTCGAAAGTGGGGCATCTTTCAAAAAAAAATAGGGGGAGATGAAATTCCGGGATTGGATCCAAATGGAAATCCTTTTTCCAAGCTGGATAAAAAACGGGAATCAGAAATCGGAGGAGTGAAGTTGATGGTTGAAAAAAGAGGACGAAAGTATCAAAATGTATGTGACGATGATGATGGGGATGATGATATTGGAGAGCCGGCGGGCAATACTCGATCAGAATAAAAAATGGCGAGGAAAATGGCAATTCTCCGGAATGGAATTATCTGGAGGATTTTCTATAAAGTGAAGGAGAATCACGACGACGACTTGTATACATTTATGGGGGAAATAAAAAACCGGAGGGCATTTTCACATT
The DNA here is from genome assembly GCA_034698285.1 of Sminthurinus bimaculatus. Lineage (NCBI taxonomy): Eukaryota > Metazoa > Arthropoda > Collembola > Symphypleona > Katiannidae > Sminthurinus > Sminthurinus bimaculatus. The sequence goes on along the minus strand of JAQIVE010003595.1, from coordinate 7,744 downwards.
TCTTCCTCCCATCACTCCAGTCACAAACTCCATCTTGATCATATATTATTATTATTACTATGGTGCTTGTCATTATATCCAATCTATACATGAAGAAAAAGACGGGGAGATTCAAGTCAAGTCAATAAGGAGAATTTCGGTTGGGTTTCAAACTCGGGTTCGGATTCGGATTGCAGAATCGGTTCACATTTCTCAAAGTTGGATTTCTCCTTTTTTGTCCAGTGCAATAAATCTCTGTCCGTCTGTCTGTCGGTGACCACGGAGTGACCTTTCACGTTGGGCAAAAACACGAACTTGAGCACCATCACTAACTACGCTCACTCTCACTCTGTCTTTCCCTTTCCAAGGTGTGGTCAAACTGACGGGCTAGTGGAAAAATTGATGAGAATTTTCTTTCACAAATTGTCATTTATCCTGGAACTGGATAATCTGGAGAAGAAGACGAAGAAGAATAAAGACGACGCCCTACTGAACTCGACTCGGCGGACAAAGAAAGACGTTTTGGATTTTGAAAGGGGAGAAGGGCTGTTGGCCAACGACTGACTTGACTTGACTTGACTTGGCTGGACTAATTGGATAATTGGCATTATGGCCATCTGATGATCCACCACCTCGGATTTTCCTGATAATTCTCTTATCAGGGGCCCTCCCCCCTTATCAAACAGATACAGATGGAGAGACTGGGAGGGAAGGGGGGAAGGAGAGACAAACAAAAGTTCACATAAATGTCTATTCCACGATGCCCCGTCCCCTATACAATATTTATATAAGTACACTCTACAACTTTCATAAATCATTCATCTATTGATTTTGCTGAACCCCAAATAAGAAAAAAAACAGAGCATCTGCAATCTGCATCGATGATCCGTTTGAGCTCACCAAATCAACGTTGGGATTCAAACGTACATAAAAAAATGTTTAGTGTAAAATAGTGGACGGGAATAGAAACAGCCAGACCATCTGACTTGAATTGCCGAGTATACTTAATTTGCCGTGGCAAACAGCGAGAGAATCAGAAAATCAGCTGGTTTTTATGCTCCCTTCTTTTTGTGTTGGAACGGAGAAGAGGCAAAAGATGTGATTCTCGGGAGAAAGGTGGCGTCCTAGGTGTTTTTCCGCCTCTCCACGCTTGCCCATAGATTTACATCACATCTTTTGGCAATTTTTGCGGAGCAACTCGTGCGAAATCTATGGGACGTTCATAACTCCTGTTCAACTCTAGTCTAATCGTAAGCAGACACACATCGTGTGGGAACGAGAATAGAAAAGAAGAGAGGAAGAAGATGAGTTTGAAAAGAGAGAGAGAGAGAGATGAGAGAGACGGGCAGCTCCCCCTCTGAGTCAACTCCGCGACCTGATGCGTGAGAATTGCAGGAAGAGGAAGAGGAGCTGCAACCAGCACCGCCGTCCAGCAACTCCAAGCCCAACTCGAAGAAGAAGAAGAGACGGAGTGGAGCCGGCAGACTGACTGACTCAATGCGAGCCAACCATCACAATCTATTACACGCTCAGCTCAGTCTAATTTCATTCTGTGCATCAAACTGAATGGCAGTTGCGTGTCACTGGGGCATCCAAACAAACTTCTCTCTCTCTCTTTGTCTCTCTCTCTCTCTCTTCAGCTAACAATAATAAATACTGCTAAACGACTTGAGCATTTCCTTATTGCTTCCCATTCATTCTCTCCCTTCAACTTCATTTATGTCCCTTTGTTGTCCACATTATTAATATACACACCAATCCTTTCATATTACTTAATTGTAAAAAATAACCAAGTAAACAATTGACATGTTTTTAGTATTTTGTATGCGCATATTATTTAGTTAGTCGTACGCTTGTTGGTGATGATGAAGACTGTGCTGCGAGGAGTTGTACAGAAAAAAGGCGGGCGGATTCGGGGACGACGACTGACTTCTACTTGACCCGCTCCCTGCATGCAAACCACCCCCAACACCACCACCACCACCGCCAAATCCCCCCGTCGCTCCCGCACTCGGACTCTTGGTCCTCACAATCTTGGGCAGTTGGATCATCCTGTTCTGTCGGGACCGGATGTTGACATAGGCCATCGTCATGTCTCCCAGGTCGTAGCCAAAGTCGGAGGAACTCGCACCCCCGCCCAGCCCCGCCGTCAAGTTCCCACTGGACCAACTCTGCTGGTGATACTGATGACCCCCGGCCCCCGCCAGCGAGGGATGAGGGAGATGGTAGTGGGTGTTGGGGGAGAGGATCGTCAGCCCCTTGGAGGCGACTCGCTGCATAGATCCCGCGCCGGACGGCGGGTTGGAGCTGCTGTGACCAAAACTGTTGTGCAGGGACATGTGGGAGGTGATCCGGTTAAAGTCGGGACTGGAGACTCGCGTCGAGAACTTGAGGGGGGAGGGTCGGGCTTTCTTGGGCCGGGTCCCACTTTCCCCGGGACTTGGGCTGAGGCTGGAGGTGGGACTCGCCTGGAGGGTCGAGTCCGAGGCGTTGGCCTCGTCCTCCGCCTGTCGCTGCTCCAGCAGCAGCGGCAGCGACAAGTTCTTCTTTCCAATCCGAGTCTGCTCATTTGCCGTTGGAACTGTCGTTGTCATTTGGATGGGTGTGACGGGGGTTGGCTTAGACATGGTCACGTCATTGTCAGGTGGATCTGTTGACCTTGGACCCGTGGGTGACTCGGTGGGGATGACCTCGATTTCAGAGGACTCTTCCGACTCGGAGGCGGATGTCGGGGTGGAGCCAATAACAACAATTCGATTCATTCTGTTTTATTTATTGATTTGTTAATTATAACACTCCACTTTTTTCACCATCACTTTAACTTGTTGCCAATCCTTTGTTATTAAACTGAGTCACAATTTGAGTTTCACTCGGTTATCCATCTTGACTGGATAGGTTCACAAATTAAAATAATTTTCACAACGCGGACTGAAAGAAATTAAAATTTTTCTCATTGAGAAAAATGCAAGAGATGAGAGAGGGGCGGCGGATTTAAAACCGGATATTTGAAATAAGTACACAAAAGGGGCTATTTTTATAAAAAATAAATGCGAGTTGCTTTTCAGCCGTTCGTTTAGAAAAGGATACACATTGTGTTTGACATCAAACGAAGACAGACGCCGAAGGAGAAGGAATAATCATAAAAGTGCAAAAGTTCTAAGAAAGGAAATAATCACAATAAAAGCTATTCAAAAAAAACCAAGGATAATGTTGAGCATATACTTACTAAATAATAATATGGACACATACCAAGTGCACCACCTTAATTCACATTCTCATTTGTCCCCAGAACATTTTTGAAAATCCTTGAATTAAATCGACATTTTTGAAGGCCCATAAATTTACAGCCCTTGAATATATGCAAAAACAGACTTTAATTTCGACCATTATAAAAAAAGAGCTGCTAAAAATTTCAAGAGGACAATCCGCAAAAATGAAAAAACTGCAGAGCACTTGAGGCTTGTCCAGAGTATTTATTTATTTATGTAAAAAGGCAGGAGGAGATGAAATGGAGGGGAAATTGGATTAGATTTCAATTTAATTTGAACAACACTCAATCAAGGGCAAAATCAAAATCCGAGTCAAGACGACGACGCCGCTTCGTTTTCCCATTCCAAAAGAAGGTGAGAGTCAAATCTCAGTGTACGAGACATTCAGTGTAGAGAAATTTGCAGTGCAAATTTCTCGAGTCAACTCTCTTGTCATGTCACCGCCATCCATCCATCCCCTCACATGTGCAAAAAACCCGGGAGTTTAACATGTACTAGTCATATGTATGATGGAGGAGGAGCAGGAGCAGGGTGCACATTTAACCCGGAGTAGTACAAGTAATAGTTGGACCGATACAGAGTGAGTCTGCAATAATAATTGAATTTCGGAGATTTTTCCCCGCCTGCTCGAATTGAAAGTTGCTCAACTCGCTCCATTTTTTTATTCTCAGTCCCCATCCATTTTATTTTTCCTATCGTACATATTATAGTAGACATAGTTTCGTTGAAATAAATGGCAAAACACAGGCCAAGACAAGAGAAGGAGTCGAGGAGTCAATTTAAGTCAAAGTGAAAATTCAAATTATTTTTTATGATTCTCCATTAAGCCACCTGACATGACACAAGAGGGAAGGTAAGGGACTATAATATACATGGGAGGGAAAAGCCTTTTTGATTTGATTTCATTCGATTCGATTCGATTTTCTATTTTTTGACTGCCTCCCTACATTTCATTTCATATTTCATTCTATCATCTATCATCACCTATGTATGTAAGTATGTACTCGTAAGTATCTCATCTCCATATTATTGGATGGATATTGCACAGTTAAAATACATGGCGACGGCGCGTTCACGACAACAACAACAACTCGTATCTTATACTTCCCGGAATTCCAGGCAATTTGAAATTCCAAATTTGTTTGTTTCAGTTTGGATTTTGGCGCCTCGAGGGCCCTCTCAAGTATAGATATTTATATACATAGTAGGATCTCTCTGTATATTTATGTATGTATACTATACTCAAGAGAGGAAGAGTAAGATGAGGATAATGATAAAAATAATGATGGAGGACGGGATAAATTTATTCCTCGCCAATTCTTTGTCAAGATAAACTTGTTGTTTTTGTCGTTCTTGTCTCCTCTCTATATGTTTGTTTGTTTGTTTGTTTTGTCGATTCTTGCGTCGGCTCTGTCGGCATTTTCCTTGTCCTCGGCCATTATTTCCCCTCTTTTCCAAAATCCTCCTCTCTAATTTACTCAGCCATCATCTCTAACTCTCAACGAAACTATTTATGTTTGATATTGTACAATTTACATGGATATTATGTACAATATGTAGATTCCTTTAGTTGAAATTCAAAGGGATTATAATATAATCTAGTATACAAGGACAAGAGGGAGGGAGATGAGCCATCGAGTCATCCCCAGGCAAATCCCCAGTCCTATTCCCTGCTTCTACTTGTCTATGCTCTTCTTCTTCTCTTTACAAACGACGTACGTACGTAACTGGGATTTTGTGCCATTATGATAAAAGTTTGTTCATTCATCAGTATCCGAGAGAAGAGTAAAGGAAGAAAGAGGAGAGGAGAGGTCGTCCTGATTTTCTAGTCCAAGTCAGGATTCAAAGGGCAACAGAGGAGGAGGGAACTACACAGAGGCCCAACTACAAATTACAACAACAACAAATGACAGCTCCACAACATTTATGCAGACAAATACGCAAGGAAGGAAGTAGGGAAATTATACATTGTACATACACGGACACTCTTTTCACTGTGAACACAAGAAGAGTAAATAAATAAGTTTTAATATATAAAGGGGGGAAATCATCAGTATCAGAGAGAAGAGATAAAATGAGGAAGGGTCTCCACACTCTGGAGTGTAGAATCAGAGTGGGACAAACAAACAAACACACAACACGAGTTGAGCAAACTTTGTCCCTTTACTCCGTTCCTTTCAGTCTCAAACTCAAAGTCAGCCCCCTTTGTAAATATAGGCAGTGGGTGAAGGGGGGTTGAAGACAGTCAGTTTCCCAATTCAGTGCATTCTATCCAAATTTGTCCACTCTTTTAGACCCTTCTCTCTCGCTCTCTCTCTCACTCTGTCTCCACAATATTTAGCAACAAAAAAATTGAGTAGACGACTGCCAAATTACAAATTTCAAGATAATATTTCCATAGTTAGATACAATTTGTGTGCAAATTTTATTCTACATACAATACAACGTGTCCTGTGTCTCTTTTTTTATTGTGTCCCAATAAGTTTGTGGAAAGTGAAAGCATCTGTGTACAACAATATGTATGTATAATGTATATATTTTGGGGGAGACTGAAGGTGGGGCTGAGAAAAGGGGGATTTGAAACATGAGATACATACATTACATACATTCATATAGGGAATGTATTTAGATGACACAGGCAGGGCTGGGAGCACAAGGAAGAAGAAAGAGGAAAGAAACAAAACGTTGGCTGGAGATGGAGATGGGGGGGGGGGAAGAGTAAATGGGATTTACTGGGCGGAAGAAGACTGGAGAGAGGCTGGAGAGAGAAACGGGAGAAAAGTTTTCTAATTTTCCTCATTAAATCCCAAAACCAAATCCAGGGCAGAGCAGAGCAGAGCAGAGCGGCGGCGGAGCCAAAAGGAAAACAGAAGAGCGGACTAAACGCTTCAATTTACCTTTAGATTGCTTCCACATCAACACAAAACACGGGACAAAACTACAAAAGTACACACACACACCCACACACACACACACATAGACTCGGGACAAGCCTGAGTAAAGAAAAGAGACAAGATGACAAGAGAAAATGGTAGTTTATGGTGTGTGTTGTATGTAACTCTGGTCCTGTTCCATATTGTTCCGTGTGTCTTGAGCTCCTTCTCGTCTCTCCCAAATCTTCAATTAAAATGTGTGTTGGGAAAAAATTCGACTTGTTGTTGTAGGTAGTTGGTTGGGCTGTCTTTGCCTCCCTTGCCTTGTCTGACTTTGTCCCCAACTTTCAATTCCTCGATCATCCCGCCCAAATTCCTCCTCAAACTTTTTCTTTCTCTCTTACTTTCTTTTTTCCATCCTTTTTCTTTCCGCAGCCAACTACAAAGTACAAAGTCATCGAATCGTCTTGCCTTGTATTTTCATTCCCTTGACAAGAAGAAAAAAAAGGAAAGGGTAGGACGGATGGGTGGCCTAAAGGAAGCACTACATACGTAATAATAAAGAATAAAGACTCTTTTTAAAAGAAAAACCAAAATACTCGTCCAATTTCTATCCAATTGTTATACAGAATACACATGCACAATATAGACTCCAGGCTCACAAAACACAAACTTTTTAAGCCCTCGGATTTTCCCCCGTATTTTTCTCAAATCTCCAATTTGCAATTCACAAATCCACACTCCTTATTATTATTGTTATTATTTTGTCAAAAGTTACACCACAACAACAACAACAACAACAAAGGATCAACTCCTTCTTTGCTCCTCATTGTTGTCTCTCTTCTCCTCAAATACTCATTTTATACTTTTGGTCTTGAGGGACGGAATCTGTTTCTAACTAAAATATTGACACCCGACTAATGTACGTATAATGAGAGTTATGTAAAATTTAGAGCTTTTTCAGTAAATTCTTGACTTTACAAAAATTGACGAATCTCAAAAGTCTGTAAAGCCCAGGACTTGGCTTGACTGTGTATCGTTAAGAAAATGGAAAAGCCCACACACAAATCGACAGTCACAACAGGTACCCACACACACACGCACTCACTCACACAAAAACATACACAGAGCAAAGTAACCTTTTGGAAACTTTTTCAAAAATTTTGACAAAGAGACGGAGGAAAAGAAGAAGATGGAGAAACTTTTGCCTTTGTGTCAGTTTTGTTTTGTTCCGAGTCACACGCACACACAGAGTCACACACTCACACATGGTTTTGTAGACTTTTAGTGCACTGCTGAATTTATTTGATGTAGTTGCTGCTTTTGAAGATGAGTATAGGAAAGAAGAAGCTGGAGGGGAAAAGTGCTGATGCGGACACAATAATGAAATGATACTAAATGATGAGATGATGAAAGAGGAAGAACACGCCGAGTCTACGTGCGTCCATCTCTACTCTGTCCATATGTACATACATATATGTACCTACATTAACAACAACAGGGAAAAAAGCTTCAAGCACTTTTATACGAGTACAAAGTTCAAAACGAGGAAAAAATTTATATTATTATTCTAGTTTTTTTTCGCATCCTTATTTGTTTGTTGTCCAATTTTGTTTGCTTGCT
>JAQIVE010003594.1:0-16405 GCA_034698285.1 Sminthurinus bimaculatus | reverse complement strand
TCGAGTCTTCAGTGTCGCCTTGTGCATTTATGCGTACAGATACAAGAGATACTCTAACAGCAATTTCATTTATGTATTGTATTTTCTGTCCTCGGGATGAGCCACACACATGAGATAAAGTAATAGTCATAATAATAATACTACTAATATTATTATTATTATAAACATTAGAAAATACGCATAGAAAAGCACTCAGTATCACTATAATAACTGAAACAATGGAAACAACAACAAAAATTACATCCACGCTGCTGGCCGCAGACGGCACATGCAGGTAGGCCATTTAACATTTCATAGAATATGAAATTTTTACTTCCTCGTAAAATACATAAATACATACGCATGATATGTTAAAATTATTATATATGACAATGACAATGGCCCATGAACAAATAAAAGGAAAAGTGCGCATACCTAAGTAAATTTTATTATTGCGGGTATTAAATGTATGTCTGTATATATGTATGCATACGAAGACCCAACAAACTTGATTTTAAATGAACATAATATCAACGATTTTTTACTATTGCTACCCTCTCTTTACTTCACAAGATTCGTCTATTCTATATGCTACACCGAGAATGTCGTTTGTGTTTGTACATATTACATACACATGTACATACTGTTTTTAGGATAGATGTAAAGGAGATTGAAGATTGAGAGGAGGCGAGACTTTGACTCTTTAGAGGACTGACTTATTGGAGCCTGGGCTTTCTGTCGGGAAAATTTCAATGTATTGTCAATGCATGTATCTATCTATGTATAACCAATTAACCTTATCACACATTACAAGGCTATGTAATTAAGCCTAATTGCTTGTTTGAATGTCCATTCCATCCATCCACGACTCCAACTTCAGAGCACTCAGTCATTCAGTCACTCGCTTCGTCTCCAACTGACTACCTATTTTACAAACATACAAGTTTTTACTCACATACCAGACCATCAACAACAGTCACACATTTAACCCTCTGTTTTGTTTCTCCTTTCATAGCACCCTTCGAGTCGCATACTTTCTTCCTCAACGTCGTGTCTCCTACATAACATTGCGTTCGTATAATATACTTCCTCAATAAGAGCATAACTGCAAATATATAATATTTATAGCGGTAAGGTGTAATGTTTTTATGAATTATTTGAATTCTTTTTCTGAATACTTCAAAAATGTAAAGGTTTAAGTTTACTTTTAAAGTGAATTTTTTCCGAAGAGAAAGGGATACATGATGTATAGAAAAATTTTCAAAGCCCTATCAAGGAATCTAAAGCTTATCGGAAAAATTCCTATTGGATATATGACTACAGAAAAAAAAAGCGAGTAACATAAACCTATTTATAACATTTTGTAAACACTAATTAATTGCATGTAATTGCCAGACAAAACAAGGAAGACAGATTTAAAATTACGATGGATAAACATGACCAGAGTACAAACAAGAACGAAGTATCTCACTTCTTTTTCTCATCCTCGCGTCACCTAAGTATTACTGGTATAATATATTGCACTTTTTTCTTATTTTGTATATGGTACAGCAAAAGGATGCAGTATGATGGGGATAAAGAAGGGGAATATATAATTGAAGCTTGAAATCTAATTTTAAATTAATATTATACACTAATAAATAATAAATCCTTAATCAAGTTTGAAAAAAATAATGACACTCAACATAAATTCTGTGAAACAACACTGTGTTCCTATTTATCCATTTACTACCTCAACATGTATAAAGATTTGAAGGATCAAAAATAGAAAAGCTAATATGTAGTACGTTTTACATGATCCTATTTTACTTTGTTACTCAAAGTAAAGCAGTCTATACGTATGCAGTATGCATGCATATTTGCGTGCGTACATAGTGGTAATAGTTTTCCCTCATATTTGTCCATTTGTATTGGAGGAGACAGACTGAAGATAAGAGTAAGAAAAATAAGAAGGAATGGAAGAAGTGGGTAATAACGTAGAGGTTAGGTTCCAGAGGACCCCTGGTGATCACTAAGAAGCACGCAATCGTCGTATATCTTCTCCCAATTATTTTACTGATGATTGAATTTGCATTAAAGTTCATTTGAGGCCTTCATATTCATCATAAAGGCTCTGACTCTTTCTCTTTCCCAACAACTCAGCAACAGGTCAAAGTATGTAGGTATAGATAATGAACAATGGCTGACTGAACTGAACTGAACTTAGCGTACTACATATCCCTCCAAATACACAATTTAGTGTATGTACATTTTAAAAAAGTTTGAATGTTTAGTCCAACTAGCTCAAATTATGTTATCCATTCGTTTTCTTGCATTTCAAATCCAAATTCAAGCTTGTTATGACGAAAAAGAAATCCCAAAGTTTCCACACATACACACCTTTTGAAGTATTCCCCAACTTCGTATCACTCTGTCAATTGTAATTTTACGCTTTTCAGAATGCATAGAAAACGTGCATGACTTTTTAAAGGCTTCTGCACGGTGCGTATTGCGAAGAATAAGATCAAGAACTGTATTCTTAATTAATTATATAATATGTGGCATGTAGAAATAAATTTGGAAGATTTGTATGTTTATAATTTAGTGGACTAGCAAGTGAGCCCACGTTCTTTTGCTCCCCCTCCCCTACTTAAAATTTCAAAGTTTTTTTCAAAATTGGTTGAATTTTTTGAAGTTTGAACCTTTATACGAGTAAATTTTTATTGGTTCGACTTAATTCTGCCACTATAAGGTATTTATGTTTGGTACTACTGTGTATGTATACATAGGTATACCTATGAAAGACCATGAAACAAACTTCGAAAGTTGGTCTATAACATGGTGTTTTGACGATGAGCGACGCGATTTTAGGTTTTGTCATGTCCCTAAAGTCTTCCATGTAGATGGATATTTTTTCTATTTTTTCTACTATTTACATACTACAAAACTAATAAAAGCCCCTTATTTCAGTCCGCAGAACAGACACACTGCAGACACCTTCGAAAGCTCATCAAGAACACTGGATACATATTATATACAAGATTTCGATACCTGAAGCTGGTCGAATTCAATTTAATTATTTTTTGAACCTTTGGAGATCGAGAAAGACCAACGTGGATGTGTTTGAGCCAGTTATTAGTATTGTTTCCTCAAGTTAAATATGTGTTGAAAAATACTACGAAAATATTGTAGCTATACATAACCGATTCTTCAGCCCATGATACAAATGAAGTAAACGAATCCATTGACAGAATTGGAACTTACAAGTGTAAGGTTAAGGGAAAACTGTGTAAGTCGAGGAAGGGTGAACGAGGAGAATGATTTAGGACTACACATGCACACAACTGCTTGCATAAAAGTAACTTTAAAAAGCCCCAAGAATATACTTATATACTTTCTTCACTTTTCCTCTGTGGTGGTGAGTAATATGTGAACAATAATATTATCTACTTACTATCCACTATCCACAATATATCCATGATTCATACACATAAAATATAAACTACAAATTTACTATAATACAAGCAACACGAGTATCACACATATAACAAACACATCAGACTGGTCCTCGGGTGAACTTTTTCAAGGGGCTACCCCGTGATTTTGTAGGATCGAAATTCAGCAAACTACGGGTATTTGACCTTCAAGCAATTTAAGAAGGATTTTTTTCGGAATTCCGTTATTTTGTACGGACTGAAAACCTCTTCATTCCTATACTAAAAAAATCTCGTTACCCATCTGCCCCCCACAAACATACATCTTCTGGGGTGAAAGCTAAAATGCTACTGCTAACTTTGGTGACCTTGAGCCATCACTTGTAGTGGGTTTTCCATTAGTGAGCCAAAAAAAACATGACGGGGTAGCCCATTGCAAAAGAAAAGAAAGTTCATCCATGGACCAGTCTAATACATGTACAATGTTAATACGCTAAAAACATCCATAATATATCTACATACATGCTGTCTTAGATGGATGTGGTTAAAGTTCAAGCGTAGAAGTGCGTGTAACACATTAAATAAGTTTAAAGCCTACTTGTGTGCATCTTTCTAGAGCATATTATTTTCATTATTTATATGTACATGACGGAAGGAGGATGAGATATAGACTACCATCTACACAAGGAAAAGATTGAAAAGTGTCTGCCAGGCGTCAAAGAAGATTACAGTCTATTAAGTATGGAACCGGATAGTCTTACACGGAATCCATTGATTATCCAACACTTATAAAGCATTCAAGCTTGCGTGAAAAAGATCGTACCTGAATGTCTAAAACTGGACATAATATACGTACCTGGATACGTGCCTCGGTCAAATGAATTTTCGCTGCCAAGTCCTCTCGACTGAAATGAAAAAGAAAAGAAATGTTACAAGACAATCAATATCAAGTTTTTTCCTTAAACACACATGCTTTTGTTTATATAAATCATGAGACAATTATTATTACTCGATCCCCCTTTAGCCCATTTTTAGCTTCTGGATACCATCCACACTTCATTCATCTAATAGATAACATACCTTTTACACACATGAACTCGTATCATCATTAGTAATGTATCCACAATTTTCTTTCCTTTTCTCTATATTTTGTTGTTTTTATAAATGTACCGTCAAAGCCTCCGATTTTCCAAGAATTAAAGAGCAAACAAACGAACAAATTTTGAGAAACAACAAGAGAATACTCAATTATAGATAGATATACGTTTTGTATTTTGTATCATTCGTTTATACATAGTTTGTATAATGTCAGCGGCGTAAGTATCATTTTTCTCCTATGTGGCTTTTACCCCGATTATTTTGGCTTTGAATTTTGACGCTCCGGTTACTTTTATTACCTACACATGTACAGATGAATCTACTTGACGTAATTACGCATAACGTTGCATTGTATTGTACTAATGCACCGACTAGCATTAAACTTTGTCGGACCAGGAAAACAAACCAAATGATGAGTATAAATATATTCATTGGCTACGCTTTGTTCGTTTACATCTTGACAGTAGAGAGGTACATACAAGCATACTGTGTATACGCGGAATGGAACAAGAACAAGAAAGTCATCATCAGCGCGGGGGAGAAAACAGAAACAGAGAAACACTAGGATATACAAAGGATGAACGACAGCGGATAATTGAGTTTTGGCTTTTGGCTTAGGTGAAAAACTATACGGAGTATTATGTACATATCTGCAGTAATAATAATAAGTGGGGCAAGTAAAATTACGTAGACGTGGCGTCAGATCGGACTGGACAATGTCCATCCATTGACATTTACATAGTGAATGGAGAAAAAACAATGGATTTCCTTTGGTTTTTTCGTTCCTCTTTATCCATAATAAGTCAGATTCCAGGTAGTCATTTCCCTTTGAGGGTCAAGGAAGACAACGTATTTTGCCTTTGTTTTTTTCTCCTTCTTCTACTCCGGAAACAAAAGGTTTTGAACTTGGCCGTCAGGATGATGTGAAAATTACACTTGCAACATAAAACTTATTGACTTAGCTCTTCATAATAATATTTGAGAAGTTATAAATTTCTCTTCATGTTTAATACACAAATCGTGGGATGAACACGGAAATAAAAGGTTTCTTTCTCTTACTATTTTTATCCAAAAAAAATATTCACGAGCCATCAGCAAGCAGACAATAAAGAAAAAGAACTATACAGCACCACGTGTTTTTGTATTGTTTTGTTGATTGTATTACATGGATTACGCGCAATTACAAAATGTAGAAACAGACAATGCGTACCGCCAACAAGTCAACGGTTTGTTTTCTAGCACCCTACAAAGACTGCATGTTGATTGTCCTTTGGTCTATCCGCTCAATTCCAAATACTTCGCTGTTGTCTTTCTTTGACCCAGGCCTAGGTTCTCTCTCTATTTCTCTCCTCCCTTTTGTTTTTCTTCGATTCGTTCGGATTTTCATTTATTTCTTGTTCTCCGTCTTCTATTTCTTTTTCTTGTTCTCTGGCAGCTTATATACAAACATATATATATATTCTTTTTTCCTCTCTCTCTCTCTCTGTTTCTCGCACTCTTCACTCTTGTTTTCCCCCACGTAAATGTAAAGTATCCTGCTGAGAGACACTGTGGAACATTTTTCCTAACTTAATTAATTTAGCCTTTGGCCTTGTCTTTCCTTCCTATCTCTTTTATATACATACAGTTTTCCGTTCTGTAGTTATGATCTACAGCCTCCAGAAATCTATGTGTGATCTTTCTATTTTTCTACATTTATTTTTTTATTCTATTTTTGTGTTATACTCATTCCACTCAAATCTGGAATATAAAATGATGATGAAAGTTTTATTTATTTCTCCATTCTTGGAAATCAAAGGAATGAAAACATATATTCAGTGCTCAACTTTGAAATTTCCATAAAATAAAATAAAATGAACTCATGATGGAAGGAGCAACTTCTTTACATATCGACTATAGGCATATCAAAGTAAATTTTATATTTATACATATTATATATACATACTGGAAGACATCGGGGTAGTGGGTTCTAGCAAAGGCCTGCTCCAATTGCTCAAGTTGATGATTACTAAATGTGGTTCTATAACGTCTTTGCTTTCTTCCTTTCGGAATATCATCTAGGTCGATCTCTTCTGAACCATTGTCATCGGATAAATTATCTTCATCCCTTTCTTGATCGTGCGTTGATCCGCTTTTGGAAGATGAACCTTCTTCCTCTGGCTCAGACGTAGCGTTTGATAGAGGACGAAATTGGTTCTGTTGATGTAGAAGCTTATGCTGATTTGATTCAGAATAAAAACGCTGCTCATAATTTTGAATACGAGATTTGGGTTTATCGGATTCGAGTTCTCCGTGTTTCGATGAATGATGAATTCTTTTATCAGAATCTGAAAAAAATAGAAAAAAAAATTGTTTGACGTTAGACGTGTACTTTACAATAAATAAAAAATAATGTATCTAGACTAAAATCAGATTGAATCAGAGAAAACATTTTACAATTAAAAGAAAAAAATAATACCATAATAATACTAATAGCGTAGTTCATAATATATTAATAAGAAATATAAACAAGTCTTTGTTCATTGAAAAGTAGGGAAAAGAAACATGATGTATACAATAATGCACAATAGTGTCGAGTTGAAAGGGGGGAGGAATCGGCAGCAGATCCTTTTTCTGAGTCTCTCTCCCTCGCAAGTATAACATTAGATATAGTTAGGTACACACATATTTCAGTGGTATTAGATATATGATACATGTACACAGTACACACATTTCTATGTACATTAATGCATAGTATCTCTTATGTACATATATATTATGCAGACGAATGAGACTAAATGGTTATTTTTCACGGTATATGGATTAAAGAGCATGTGCCTCATCACACTTCAAACCACTTCCTTTCCACGATTCAGGCTTTTTCTGTGGTGTGTGTATTGTGTATAGTACATGCACATACATATTTCTGCGTATGTACATATTCCCTCATCCTATTACAATTTTACCTCCCTATCACCTGTAAAGTGACTGACGATTAGCTCTCAATGTTTCTGCTAAATAAACTCCAGCGGATGATCCATTTCTCTCCTTCTCTCATCATATCTTTTTTGGATTCCTTTTCTTTTCTTTCAAGCTAAATCTAACGATAATGAACCCTTGGAGCCTAAAACCTTGTTAAAAGTGAACCATACCACACCACATTACAGCTTGTACTTCGAATTTTATAAAAGGAAAACAACCAAGAGCGTAATTGAGAAAACTTTTACCTAATCTCTCTCATATCTTGCGTCTAAAACCTCAACACTATTAGGTACAGAGAAAAGGACAAGAGTCTGGAAATTACGAAATAAAAAGAGAGAGAGAGATGCAAACACACAAAACAAAGTGGAAAAAACACTCAGTCGTTGAGCATCATTAATTCTGATACTCATCTTATGAAAACATATTGATTTATTTGTTTCTTGAATCTCAAGATTTCGATCCGTAGATCAAACAAAGGAAGAAAGAAATACTGAATGATTTTATTTATTAAGAATAGAGCACATTTTCATCAACTTTATCACTCTCACCTCTTAGGATTATTTACTGTCGGCTTTAAAGTCCGCGGCTTTTACCATTTTTCGTGCTATACAGACACTTGAAAAAAGATGAAAGAGTTCCGTCTAATTTTATATTGTCAATCGTTTATCTTGATCGCTTCAAATTTAGAGGTTTGCAGAAAATTAGCGAGACGTACACTTAGACAATCGCTTTGCATCAATTTCCTTTGCAATCGTCAATCTTCCTGTCACATGACTCAATTCTGTGTGACCAACTACTAACGATGCATAAACAGTATAGTAAATAATGATACCTATGTATATCTATATAAAACCACATTTATGACTGTCGCTACCCCTTATTTTGGCGGACTAAAAAACTAAAAACCTTAAACGACCAACCTTTTTCAAACCAAAATCTTTGGATGAATTAAAATCTTGTTTCAACTCCCTACTCACAAGTTTTGTTAGTTCTTAAATTTCTATACGGAAGCTTATGAAGTATTAATTGCCAAGTACCAAGGTATTAAGTCATGCAAGGGTATATAATTTGGGATTGAGCGTTATTTCATGAAAACTCCGATGTATGTACTTACGTCAAATGTTGTTACTTCTCACCGCCCCTCTTCTACACTTTTGACCTTTTAGACTTTTAGACCAAGGAGCATGGCATATTTTTAGGGAATTATGAATCATAAGTAATACCCTTATACATATTACCTTATGCGGTTATTATTTCATTCGGAAAACGTAGCCTGACACTTTTTTCTCTCTTCGCTTCGTTTATAAGTATTTATTTCCTTACTGCCATGTTCGTAATTCAATAAAACTATAAAAACTAACAAAATTATTGTGGCCACTACCCCATAAGCATAACACGTATTTTCCATCCTATTAATTGGCGGAAGTGTCAAATAAAATATAGTCATTTGAAACTTTGCAACTCGTCAGGAAAGCGTATATATGCAAATGCATAGTACGGTTAGAAAAGTATAAAATAAAATAAAGCCTAGAGTCGTAACAAACAAAAAATAAGTGTGAATATGAGCTGTCAATATCCAATAGAATTTATACATGTGATAAACTAAAAAAAATCATGCATGCATCAAAATTATGACTTAGATTATTACTCCATGACAGTTCTCAATTGATGCTAATGGTATAAAAGCGTAGTTGGTAGTTATGACTTGTAATGTATGTGCACAACCACAAAGGAAAATGAAAACGCACTGCACAGAAGCTCCAATAATTGGTGATTCGTTTTGTTAGATTGGAACACGTTGAAACATAGAGAAAGATAAAGAAAGAAAGACTCTTGGACTTGTGAAAAATTTACGCTGTGATATTCTCCTTTCCTTGACAATTTATCGCTTCCTAAAAATTCACAGGGTAATAATTTCCGTTTGATTACAGGATCTGTTTTACACCTTATCCAATTTTCTGCGGTTTTCAACCGTCCACAGAGCTTACTATCGAATAAACACGATACATTTACCTGAACATCTATTACTGACGGATACGACGTACGAATACAATCCACACCTGCACGCACTTTTATCTATTCTGTGTGTTTTCAATCATGATCATTATACTAATCCACACACAGAAGCACTGCTTTGTATCAAGTATCTAATATAGTCAGCTATGGTAAAAATCCTTTGAGAATATGGTATTACACATGTTTTATGATTTTCCTTCTGTCCATCAATTTTCTTACAACATAAATGAGCAGATTCCGAATAAAAGCCCCAGCTACAAAGTGAAAAACAGACATGCAAGGATTTGAAAACACTTCCAAAACTTAATCAACTAAAATACACACGACTGGGCAGTCGTCCCACTATAAAGTTATTTTCAAAACAAATACGTATTGAAAAGGGCTCAGTATAATTTTGGCAATTAGCATCCAGGTCTAATCACCACTCATTAAAATGCTAGTGATTGTATGTGCCTAGTTTATATTTAAAACAACATGACCTTATATTGCAAAAATAAATTGAAACATATTTCCTTTATTTTGTCTTATTATAAGCCAAAACCATAAGAAAATATTCTTGTAGCAACCATTACAACATACTTAATAGAGCATCCTTTTTTATCACAGATAAAAGTATACGTAGACACACGTAATGTATATTAATATTTAACATAATAATACATAACACAGCTAATTCTCAAACTCCCCCTTTCAGAAACCACAGCACTTTAATACAGCATCAATAAAAATCGACAATGTTTCTTCGTTTCTTTTACATTCACACTGCACACACATCATATAAGCATTCATTTCTACTTCAACCAGTATATTTACGTATCAAATTTCATTTTTAATATTCAAACCTATTTATAGTTATTCAGAACGCTATAAATAGACAAAGTGAAAAACATAAAAGTTCTATTTTGTTTTAAATTAAGATTTTGAGTGGTTCCACATTGAGTCTCACGTCTCACAGAGCCTCATTGAGATTACACCAGAGTTTATACGTCTATGAATACACAGCCCTCAGAAAATAGAAGAGTCGATCTTATTTTTTTTCATAATATTGTAATCGAATCAACAATTTAATCTCAATGTTTACTTGTGAGAAAATCCTCCAGTGTTATCATTACCTGTAATCTATAATTCTAATGTTATACTTACACATGCTTTATCAACGAATCATAAGTATCTTGAGATAAAACGATCACACTGTCAACATAACAATAAATACATGTACATGAACGTATGTACAGTACAATACAACATGCGGTACTTCTGATTGCTCACATTATAATAAATATGCACAAAAACAGCTCAACGTTAAACATCATAGTGATACATGACAAAGAAATGAAAATTACAAAAAAAGTAGACAAAACAAGAGGAGGAGAGAGAGAGAAGACGAATCAACCATGAAAATGATTAGGACTAACCACGAAAAATTGCTATTACAGGGCTGCTTTTCGTTACATCTTATATTACATTAGTATAATTTTTATGTACATCACAAGGTAAGCAACAGGAAAAAGGAGATTTTATATACAACTCAAATATGATAAATAAATTGTACTTTATGATATTTTATCTAATTCGTTCTCTTTTTTTCAGTTTGCATAAATAAATAAATCCACAGTCGATACTTGATCACGACTTCTGAAAATATTGTCAAAAGTCAAAATATATCTGTCTATAAAGTATTTGTAAAGTTTCTCAATTAGTGATACGTATTATGCCCCTATTACTATTAGTGAAATGTTATCGTTTTCAGCCTAATCAAAGATTTATTGCATGAAAACAGGATAAATTGTTAAGTCTACATTGAAATAAATTGTACCTTTACAGTCGATTGTTGCACATCATTAGTATTTGTTTTGCTTTTAAGGGTTATCAAACTGATAATAATAATATTGTAACAAATTGTGAGAATGGTTGAATGGTACTGACAGTTTGCAAAACAAATCAATAATTCTCTAAATTTCCTCTCTTTTACGTACCATTTATTGCCTACTATCATCTATATACACTTTACTTTTCCACTTTTTCCCACCGTTACATTGTTTACATATTATGAATGGGTAATATATTTTGAACGTGACGAATGAAAAAAATCTACAACGTACGTACACACTCTGTACAGTATTCAAGCGAAAACTCGAGAAATCGACAGAAATTAATGTAAATACATCTATATAAAAGGATTCCAATTAAACGAGCCAATAAATAAACATGCAACAAGGCGTCAACCATCAAATCATATTATGTATAAGGTAATCAACTTACTACATTAAAAATTCTGTATAACATCCACATTCTCTTTATAAAAATAAATCAAATGATGTCACGGAATTTCAGAAGAATAATGATATTCTATCCAATTATTTTAAATGATAAATAAAACTACCGACTGTATTTTGTGTATATAGTAATAAAATAACAGAAAATGTATAATCATAATCGTAGTCTTTCTCTCTCTCTCTCTCTCTCTCTCGTTTCTTACCTTCTACCTAATTACGATTAATTCGCCAATGCCTTTGCTAACCATATTTAAATTGCAATGATATAAAGTAGAAAATTTTTAGAAAAAGCAATTTAATACTGTGGTACAATTATTATCCCATAATTTACTCTCATTTTCTGTCGGTAGACTAACTACTGTATATCTTTGAAGACTGAATTTTCATGTACTAAAATTTGCCGATCTCAAACCTTCTTCTATAATATTTACGTGATTATGGTTATTATTACTTTTATGACTGCGTGACACGTAAGCGTATTAAATTTTATACACATAATATACAAACTTATGCCATGTTACATCTATACTAGCAATTTGTACATAGTTAGTTAGTTGTAGGCAGACCTTTCAATGTGAAAATCTAACAAATTTGAAAACATCTTTACTAAGGAACAATTAGACCTGCGATCATAACATATCCGAACATTTTTTATGAAAATAACATTTAACATGAAGACAAACGAGTCATAATTTAATAACATCTCATGTTCATATAACGTTGCATCTATCTATACATGCATGCATACATTGCACATGTGCATTCATTAAATTATACGCACTGTAATTATATATACAGAAAAGCTCACGAATCATAGAATTCTCGCTCAGCCTTATTCTTTAATTTCTTTTGTATCAAATCTTTTACACTACTCAACTGAATAAAATTCTCGTATAGACACCTAAAACTCCAACCATTATGACAATTACAAAATGTTCTGAGGAGCATTCAATGCTTTTATTGTCATAATGAACGACTGATTTGACTTCTTAATGGTTGGCATTAAGTTTGCCAACGGGGGCGAGTGAATTACATGATGTATATGTCCAGGGTGCAACACATCAAGTGCATAATGAAGTAAAAGAATATCAGCCGTTCATATAAAATAGGTGTTAATTATCATCCCTAGCGCTGCATACAGTCTAGTCAGTCTACAGCCTACAGACCTTTTACTTTATGCCATCGCATTCACTCTCTATTTAATGCTCGTTTTTCCGGCTACACAACACATAAGACATGTACACATAAAACAAATCAAGTGTCTAAAAAGCATTATGCGACGCTTGCCAATCGTTAAAGTGTTAAATTTTATCCACAAAAACGATACATATTGAATATCAGAGCGGCTCGAATTGCAAAGGCCTGTCAATTTTCAAAAGTATAACTGACCAAATAGAAAAGGGCTATTATAACAATAATATTAATTATACATAATCAAATTACAATTTATTAGCTCTCAGTTTTTTGGACAATAGCAATTATAACTATTATGAATTATCATTAACTATTCGTTTCAAAGTGATCAAACAGGTAAAGATAAGTACTTTGCAGGACTATAAGTACATTGTAAACATTTTCCTAATTTGGTTAATTTTGTATACATTATGATTACAAGATCAAGCCGTCGAAATGATGAAACACGAGGGAAAATAGTAATTGCAATCAACTAATTACATATACGATAGTCGAATGACAGGCTCTATTGGAAATGTAGACAAATGGAACGTTTTCGCTACCTACAATAAGATAATTTTATTATTACTCAACAGTAATAATACGTATTTAGCTATTGCTTTCTTATTTCAAATACCAAACATCCCCGTCCGCTATTTCACTTATTTCGTGTATTATCATGTAAACTAAGGTAATTAATTAAAATCCGATTACAAAAATTCTTTTTTTTGAAGAGTAAAAAGTAAGACGTTTATTTTTATAAGGGGGGCAACATAAAGAAACTCTCATCAGAACTAAAAATTTAAATGGCATAGAAAGGAAAATTTCCACTTGAAACAAAAAACTACTAATTAAATAGGTGAAGCAATTACCCTAAATCTGAATTCTTATTTCTTAACCCAACTCAATTGTCGACCAAAGACAAAAAAGGCTTTGTTTCGTACAATTTTAATTACAGGATTTAATACAACACTTCACAATAGTTTTCCAATAATGACGTTTTTATTTTTCTTCGTGAGATCTATGCATTTCATCGATGAAGTAATTCTAATTTACAAATTAACGACATCGTATGTATCTCTCTCCTTGAATTAAAACCCACCATTGACGGTATTTGTATCATATGTCTACCTGTGTTGTATTATTATGCACAAAGGACAATTGATGTGCTATGTGTATTAGACCCTGTTTTAACATTATGATATACCATACGTATACATATATAATGGATTACAGATCTTATTAACGTAACTCCTATCTATTCATCTATCTATAGTGAAGATAATTTACTGAATCCAATCATCACTCTACAATATCACTTCGCTACATTTAAATTTAATGAGCACTTGATGACTCGCACTTAATTTTGTATAATTTTCATTGTGCGTGTGAGAGAGAATACAAAACACTGTTGCGTTTTGGCTAATCGAATCGTCAAGTAAGCCCATCGATCTAAAATTAAACTTGCATGCACTCAATACATTTTGTGAATAACTACCGACGTTTCTTCTTTATTCATGTACGCTAATAAAAAGGTTGTACATACATTGTCCAACCGTATTCCTCAAGTTAAAAACTTAATGTTTCAATCCATGGCTTTCTGGTGTCATTCATTTTTTTCGAGTTAATTACATCTCATGTCGCATTTGAACAGAGATCATTGGATTACCAAAGAAATAATACAAAACCTGCTATCAGAATATCTAAAAATCTAATCTTATTATGCATAAAGAATTAAGTTTGCCTTGTCAAGTATAACGCGTGATTTTTAAATTGGAAAAAAACCGATCCTTCACCATCAATATTGCAACCGCTAGTACTACAGTTAGTACTTCAATAGATTGATTAGTAACCAGTTTGCATGATGCAAAACTTTGTTCTTTCAATCTTATTTCTCTATTATTATGTTCCCTATTGTTAACCCATCTGTTTATTAGGCTTCATTTCTTCATCAATCACTGATCCGCAATATATCTGGGCATTTATTAAATCGATTTCCAAAAGTTATAGTCAAAGTCACATGTAATCCACCATTCACGCAAACGTTGGAATGAAGTAGCAATATGGTTGAATTACAATACAACCATACCTGAACTAAACATTTATGTACTTGAAATTACGGCTGTAAGCTAGGAAGCTACGTTTGCATGCATGGTCCCAGCTCTTTAATTTGTAATCATCATTATAACTTATAAAATTATAATAACTACATTTTGTAAAAATTTACTTTGATCATGTATATTTCTGCGACAATACATTCAGTTTTAGTAGCTAACGTTATACCTGTTACATAGTAGTTATTTGGTACCTATTAAATTCTTTGTATGATTCAGTAAAAGCAAATGACAAAACAATTACAATTCTTGCTTAAATAAAGCGTAGTTCACAACTGTTCCTCTCGTTCTTTAACATACCAGAGAGGAATTTCGAGAGAGGAAGGAGAAGATCACCGTAAACTTTACACTTTACACCATGTACAAAAACAAGTGCGTTTGGTCTCATAATCTCATTGCGGAAATAAACAAATGAGCAAGCATAAAGTTTTTTACCCATAAATGAAGTGCAAGTAAAGTGGATTATATAAGGTACGTGCGTGAGTATGGACTGTATGTATGGAGTATAGAAACTGAGAAGCAAAAAACCTTAAGTGAACAAAATGGTTTGGAGTCATTACTGTTTTTGTTTCTCATAGATAGATGATGTCTTGGAGCAGAATTATTTAGTGTACAAGTACAGATTCCTTTGGGGAGTGAAGAGATGAGAGCAAGTTCATAAACACTGTCAGTATAATTATTAGTGTTTTTTAATGTATGTAAAAAAATTTAGGAGACGCAAGACACTACTGTACACTGTATGCAAGGAAGAATAAAGAATGAAACAATTAGCAAGAGTTAAGAGCTACTTAAGACAAATGAACTAAAGATATACATGGAAGGACAAACTGAAAGATATGTCTCTCATTACTATTATTATTACCTTTGAAGCACTACTAACTAGATCCCACTATAGGGTTATATAAATATCAATACGAAACATATAAAACTCATGTGCAACTAACTACACAAATGTGCATAAAATATGTACATAGTAATAAGTAACAGGATAGTTAATTGTCGATGGGCCGAGATATATGGCATCAACCCGTTGATAAGCTTGATGCATTCAAACATGAAATTTTAAACACCCTTACATGATTGCTTGGTTGACATCACATACCACATGCACCTAATAATCAATCAAGCAATCAAATGAATGACATTTACTGAAACTGAATGAATGAACCAAATCAAGCTTTAAATATTAAAAAATGGTTTAGGCAAAATAATTAAAATTAATTCCCGGTTATTTTCGATGAAGTGGGCTAGAAATTCGGTACAATATGAGTAAGTTAATATCAAAATATAAGTAAGAAAATATGTGTCTTGGAACATGAATCATACCCTTCGACGTAGATCTAGATTCTGAGATATTCATCGTTGAACATTTCAC
>JAQIVE010003593.1:0-16406 GCA_034698285.1 Sminthurinus bimaculatus | reverse complement strand
ATTCCATGCAAAAATATTATACTATATGTATGTAGTATGTACCATGTACCATATGATGTCGACTATATGTGTGTACGCTTTTGGCTAATTACTTGAAATCTTCATATTTATATAAAAGAAGTGCTGATGGCCCCTTGGTTGCATGCACACGTAAAATATCTACAAATACGTAGATTGTGAAACAGAAAGTAACGAGAGGCAACACCTTCTGCAGATTTACTCAAAACATGTACTCTATACATACTTTACTTTTACGTTTCTACTTATGACTGAGGTAAATAAAAAGATAATGGTTGTTCATAAATGGTTTATTCAAAATTATTCATACTTGGACGATTTTATTAGACTTTATGAAAGATAGGCCACAGTATTTAAGTATATATATAAAAGGCACAACAAAAGCATGGGAATAAAAAAGTCAAATAAAGTGACAAGTCATTGAACTGAGTTGTGAGCTGTCATATCTTTCACTTTCCAATTTATATTTCTTCGATGATAACTGATGTGCGTGTATCCTGCGTGCGTACTTGGGTAGATAGATTCGGACTTGAATATAATAAGTTCAGGAGGCAAGGTGGGCATATGCAGCTGCAAATATCCTTTTAGGGATTGAGATAGAGAGTAAAATCGGTAAAATGCAAAACAATACATTATTTATAAAGCGTCACACAATCATGATGATTAAAAAAAATTTACAGCTGATTACCATGGAAATGACATTTCATATAGCTTTGAAGCAGTTGCCATCGTTGCGACTAAGGTTTCCTCGGTCTCGGGTCTCGCGTACTAAAAATCTTCAACGTCAATATTTTTTAAAAGTTTGTGGGTTGTATCAATATTGAAGCTCACAATAAAATTACGTATGGACCAGAAACTGCTTCCGTTTTAAGAATTTAGTTACAAGTTCTCGACAGGAAATCGATTGTATCGATATCTTAATTACTATACGGCTCATTTCATGGTGCATTACAAACCAACGGGAAGACAGTTTAAAGTGTAAGCAAACGTTTGCTTTACATTTTAAAATCTTTTATCAGCATTGACTCTTGAATAGTGTATGCAAGCTCGTTTAATATGTGTATAAAGTAAAAACATCAGCAATCAATCCACTAACATCCGATCACGTCAAGGTGTGTCGAACTTACTTTTGTCTCGCTAGTGTCAATACTAACTTGTTGTAAGTATCTATGTACTAACTACGGAAAGAATACATAGTTTCGATTCATACAGACAAAAGTTATGTCAATGTAACGAATACTTTAGGTTAGCCTAAAAGTCTGGCCCAATATCCTAAAATGCATTTTCTGGAATTTTCTGTGTGCCCTTAAATTACAATTTTATCGGGAAATGAGACCGGGAGCTTGACCAAAATGATATCAGATCCAGAAATTTCCATAACATGGATCACGATTTCATTGAAATGTTCATTAATTGCGACTATAAGCTATAAGCAAGAGCTATTTAAAATAATCCAGTATTGGTTTTGAATTTAACCACGCTGTCGATAGATGTAACTATGAAGCTGTCTTTTCATCAAAGCTGTTTAGATTCCCTCTTTGGACGTGTACTATCCCCACTTGATGACACATAGTTATATTATTGTTGAGCGACGTGGTTTATATGGCAATTTCAATGCCAATGTTAAGGAAAAGTATGCCTAAAATAATGTGAATAGCTCAGTTAAGATCAAGAATATATATATAGAACCAAACTCGGCGATTGTTTAACTACGTTTTTAAAACAGTCATTATTTATTTATTTTATTTGTTATTTAAATACAAGTTATTGCTAATGCGTTTCAACACTTTGAAGCGTCTAATTGCAAACAAATATGTATATATTTGTAAAATGAATAATCAGCTACTCTTGTACAGGAGCATCTCTTAATTTACTAAGATACATTTAGATAATTAGGATACACAATAAACAATAATGCATGCATGTAACAAGGAACAAGTCTCGACTAAACGGTGGGGTATAAAATCGACAATAATAAATAATAACAAAGAGCACATTCCCTACATGTTTTGTGTATATATATGATATGAAGATTGTAGAATGAAGACGCAACAAGTTTTCATTGTCAGTTTCGCTATGTACAAGTCGCAGTATGCTTACATCCTCATGAGTGCAAATTTCAAAAATGTATACAGATACGCACACTCTCTCCATACTTAATATTTATTAAGTTACGCATAAGTTTATTTGTTACAGACCACAAAAGAACTTTTATTAATACACTGTACTTATAGTAAGGAAAATTGATAGAAAAAATAAGCCATACTCTTCTCTGTACAATTCATTATACTTGTCGTTACTGGTTACTATGACATTACAAGAGTGTGTGGGATCCGTCCTCACGTATATATACACTTACCTATGTGAACATACTACATACATTCGTACTTTTATACCAAGATGTAGGTGAAGCTAAACCTAAACGATGGGTCGGGAAGGTATACTTATAAGAGACGCAAATTGGAGAAGAAAAGGAAAAAGAAAAACCCCGAGGGATAGAATTAAGGAACTGCAATTTAATATCACTAACTACTTAAGACTGGTTTCTGCTTGTGTACATTTATGTGTGCCGTATGCACAATATAATGTTCATAAGGGCCAACACAATTGATAACAAATATATAGTAATTTCTATTAGATTAGGTATAATATACTCTGAGGATACCACCAGCACCACTACTTCATTGATAATATTGTTGCACTTCATTGCAGTTTACCTGTTGTTTGTGTGTTATATGTTATACCTATATTTTCAAGCTTGAGTACGGATTGATATAGAATATATGCATAGTCTTACTATAATTGTCTTACATATTCTCGAAACCTACATTAGAAATGACGATAGACAAAGTGTACAATGTTTACATGTACATATATTATACTTCACAACTTTTGCAGTGTCAGTATGACTATATTATGACTCTACAACTTTTTGTTACTGTTGTAGTCCAAAGGTAAGCAGTACGCACAGCTAAATCCAAACCACTTACAACTTTACCTTGGTATATGATTTTTTTCTGTATGCATGCACAACTAGATAGGTGTTCAATACATTATGTGTATATTAGATCCCATATTCATAAAATATGCATACGTATCACGGTCTGTGTTATATGGTGTGTGTGTGTATACGAAATATGAATGCCCAGAATTTACCGTACCATTTCCTAACTTATTACTATTCGTTGTTGTGTTTGTGCTACGTACTTATACATAACTATGGTATTGCTGTCAGCTCTGT
This sequence comes from Sminthurinus bimaculatus, assembly GCA_034698285.1. Classification (NCBI taxonomy): domain Eukaryota; kingdom Metazoa; phylum Arthropoda; class Collembola; order Symphypleona; family Katiannidae; genus Sminthurinus; species Sminthurinus bimaculatus. The sequence continues at coordinate 13,147 of JAQIVE010003593.1, read as the reverse complement.
GCTTAAACCAAGACTTGTCTTCTCTTCTGTCTTGCTTGTCTGTACCAAAAGACAACAATGCAAAATACAGCAGTCACAGTTTGTGCTTAGCATAGTTTGTAGTGAGTGGCTGTGTTCTGCAGTGTATACATAAAAATGTGGACTTCACAGTGAAGACTCTTTTGCCTCATCTCAATAATTTTTGTGATGGTAGTTGATAGTAAAAAAATATTTGCATATTATCTCCTCAAATAAGTGCTCAGGTGAAGTTCAGTGTTCATTGTGAAAAGTATCGTATCGTGTCGTATTTATTGTTCCAGTTCCAACAGTACTGAATAATTAGTTTATGGCTAACAATAATTACCTTGTTCCGGTTTTACGTCTTGATTTTTCCTTAAAAATAAGAGAATCTCGACATGTTTACATAATTTGACTCTCCAGTTTCTGGGTACTAGTTAGTTTCAAAGCTACGGCTGTGAATAATATGGACTATGGATTGTTAAAAAAACGTAGTGAATAGCCAGTGTTTGAATGAATGTATATATTGGATCAATTTTATGACCTATATTAAATGTTTAATATCGAGTTTATTATTGTTACAATGTACGCGTTTGTAAGCAAGCATCCAAATTTTACATGTTCACTTACATTGTTAAGAAATACTTTCATAGGGACGGAGTACGAATATATATTTTATGAGAATAATATAAGCACTAAAATAATAATAATACCAATGTATTACTTACTAATTGAAAATCTATCCTCAATGTAAGCATTTGTAATTTGTACATTGCAACAGTATTATTTGCTTTTATCATTTCCACTCACGTGCAAACTATGATTCTATATGCTTAAGATTCAATGATAAAAGATAAATCAAGCAGGTATCGTCTCACGTATTCCTAGTCGTATTCATATTCAAATTCGTCGATCACTGAATGTAAAGTATATTTTTCATTGAGAATGTGTCTTACATTTCACATATATCTAGTGTGCATACTTGTCAATTAAGTTGAGATTCGCCCACATTTTGCTTTCATAAAAAAACATATACTATACTATATAGTCAAGTAATTATTATTATTAACATTAATATGGCCTCTTCAATTTTTTAAACTGGGTCTTAGGCGTGATCGGAAGATTTTTTAATGAGATGATAATCTACTTGTTATTTCCATGTGTCTACTTATTGTGTTCAAATACGTGCGCATATGTGTGTGTACAAATTAATATATTATATACAGTGCACAGTCAAACTCAAAATTTACCGTAATTTAGATCACTAGTTCAAATCTGAAATGGTGTAAAAAAAAATTAAAATGAGTAGAGTTAAGATTTGAAGGAAAACAAACAAAGGTAGACGTTAGCACCTGTCAAACGAGGGCTGCAAACAGTCAACAGTATTCATGTTCACTGTAAAGCGTGTGCTGCATTTACTCTGCATATACCTATACAAAAAAAACAAGCTGTGCTGTGTGTCCTGAAATTTTTACACTGCTACATTTTGGCTCATGCTTGAAACCTTAATTCATTGTTCATTATTAATATTCACTGTTATGTCAGCTCTAAAAGCTAATATCCCAATGCACTCCATATTTAATCGGTATAGATGCTACAAAAAAAAACTATTATTTCTATTTACATGTACAAAAGGCAGTACATGTAAGTAGTAAGTACTGTATACATGTACGCTGTATATAGCATTAAGTGACAGTATATTGAAAGTTCAATTTGAATTGATAATGAAGTATTAATGAGTGACAGTGACTTTGATTTTCCAAGTAAGTATTGTGAATTATATTATGTACAAATTGTGAGTATGAAATATGTATTAGCACGGTAAAAAAGGTTTTTGCACGTTAGATATAGAAGATTGGAGGAAACATGAGAAAAGAGACAGAGCATTCCTATAGTGCTTTTCCCACGACCGCAAAATTTCGTATAGCTACCTAACTGTTTTGTGGAACTCCGTGTGATATTTTGAAATATTTTTCAATCTTTTTATGCTGTACAAACTACAGTTTGAAAACCTGTGGATGACTGACTGACTGACTTTACATAACTAATAGTAAAGTATAGTAAAACTTGCACAGTAATCACATAAAATGACCACCTATTCTAAAATACATACGTAGAAATCATTGCACATGGTATTTTAAGTTCCTTTTTTCCATTAAATGAGTATGAACAGACTAAATTTGAACATGAATAATAAGCACATAAATAGATATAATAGATACACTGTACAAACATTTGGTATATATAGACGTTCTTATTACTTTTTACTTATTCATAGCCTTTTCAACTGACTGATTCAAAGGTTGCCATTTTTGTAGTGAGTTTGACACTTTGGCATGAGTTTTTTTCAAATTATAGTTTGATTGAGATGTAATAAAAAGGTGTTGAACCTTGTTCTTGTACTTTAATAGTGTTCATCTCTTTCTCTCTCCCTTGTTCCTCTCTTTACAAAACCTACATATATATCATAAATCAGCAGTTATCAGCGTATGCATGTGCGTGCACATCCATTCGTTCATTTTACCCTTGTACGTAAAGTAGGTAGAAGTTGATATTTTTCCCTTCAATATAATATTTACTTCATATACAGTATTTATATTGCCATGCAATATTACTTTTACTTTCAAAGTACTTACGTCACAATTCATTATTTATGTATTGAAATACGCTTAAAAGTATATCAATGTCCGCAATGGCTGATTTCGACTAGGTTTCGAATTTTCTACAAATTACACGCTAAAAGCTAGAAGACCAAACTATTTTCGAAGCCTTGCATTGGAGTAGTAACTATAGTGACGTGCAGGCATATAGATTTCATTTGAAGTCAAAAAATATGTTTTTACTAAAATACATCATAATATGGATTTCTTTGATATTTTCAATGGCGTGAAGCTCTCTTAGATGACACATCACGATCTCCGATAGGACCCATTCATCTATATCAGGAATCAGGATGCTTGGTATTATAATATATTATACACAGTGATTTTTGATAAAGTTACATATATGCATGTACGGGAGCTTTTCATTTCAAGTCAGACTGTTTATGTGTATACAATATACACATGAATACCACATATTTAGTTTGTAGTTGGTAATCACAGTAATATGTATACCTAAATGTCAGTCGGCATAAATATAATGTAATATAAGGACAATTAAACACAGGTATACATGTATTATATACGCTTCAGTACTATCGAGCTAATGTCATTATGTATTTGTATTTCACTGCATGAATAGGCGGACCATTTATAGCTACATATTATTAAAAATGAAATGTGATAAGATTTATTATGAATATTTGTCAAGAGAAAAACATGTTTATATCCATTACTTTTGAGCATAAAACCATATTTTTTCAAGTATGAGCACGAATGTGACTGGACTCTTTGTATCTATACATTATTACACAAAAGAGTTTGCTTGATATGAGTGGTATAACGAACGAGCGAGCATAAATAGTCATCATACTTTTAATTGTATAATATTATGTATGCATAGTTGGCGACGGTGAGAAGGTTATTTTTGTTTTAGCCCTGTTGGTGGTTGGTGATAACAACATTTGATACGATACGATACGAAGAATCAAAGAATACATGTTTAAAATATAATACATATTGTTGTATAATATAAAATATGCTTTTAAAATAAAGTGTTACAATTATCAGTATCATTAGTACAGAGCTCGAATGCCCAGATTAAAATGTTATAAAATAGTATATACTGTTGTGTATAGTAGCAATGAGAGATGGAGATGTGGCTTAGAAAAACTTAATGCACAACAACAGATATTTCATTTGAATTATTGATGCTGTGAAGGGAGAACGTAACTTTTACATTTTGTCCACATATTGTTGAGCTGTGATATTTATAATATACATTTACTTTTTTAAATAAAATACACACAGTATCTAAATAAATAATAATCTCAACAGAGAGCTCAAAAAGTTGATCGCTTCATATTCAGCATTCAGTGAATTTCAGTTTTTCTAATTTGTTTTTGTATTTTGTTTATTTGTATATATTATATGTGGGTCTAATTTAAACTTTAAACGTAACACATTTATCACAATAATAATAATCGTTTATTTATTTAGTGAGGATAACAATAAAAGCAGCATATTGTGTGTAAAGCACAACAGTTACATATTGAAATAAAAAGTTTTATCTTCTTTGACCTCCTTCTTCTCACCTCCACGTTTTGTCGGATTTGAGTCGTTTCTTTTCGATTTGTGATTGGTGTGTCAAATCGAATCTCAAAGTAACGTTCATGTGTGGGTTCTTCTCGTTTTAAACAATAAAAAAGTGACGACGACCGAGAGTTACAAGAACAAAACGCTAAAGTCTTTCAAGTTTATTAAACATATTTTATATTCTTACTTTTTACCTAAACGTAAAACTTTAAATGACAAGACAAAAGTGAGTGAAAGTGCACTACATATAGCTGAGAGGAATCCAGTTTTTCTACCCTTATCGTTTATTTTGTTTGATTGCATCTTGACTTGATATAGCTACATATTATCTTCGTTGACCAAAATGGTGGTTGGGCAAAGTTCAGAAATGAGTTTGGCACACAGCTCAGAGGTAAACACAAAAATATCAATAATAAATATTTATTTTAAGAACTTTACAAAATTAGCTAATATGCCTATAGAAGTACAATACAAGTCGACTTTTGAATTTGATGGTACTTTAACTTTCGATTTCAATTTTTTCAAAACCTCTTATTACAAATTGCAATAATCCACCAATTTTGTATATCTACTCACCACTATGTTTACAACGTGAGACAAAAAAAATACAAAGAACTTTAAATATGCTTCCGTAATTTCCACTTCCACAACGGCACTGCCACTGATTTTTACTGCTGAATATTATGTAACTGACCATTGAGAGTAGCACATGTACATGGGCAAAAAACATATACATATATGTTTTATGTATAAGTGTGCTCACTTTTATACATATTATTTCAATTTGTACTTTGTGACACATGCTTTTAGACTTCTATACAAGTTCGCAAGAAGTAGTGTAACGAACTAATACTTTCTAACTACTGATGAAAAAAGGAACTCCCAATATGTGTGATAAAACATAAGTACATGTATGATTGGCCATTTCATTCAAATTTATATATATCCTGTCTATATAGGTATGCCTAACATTAAAGTTAGTAACATGTATTACAACATTTTTCTAACAAGAGGTAAAAAGCAAGAAGAAAAAATTCTTTGTTGTTCTTTTTATATAACTGTCCCTTGTGCCGGCTATACATAATGTACACACGGACAATACTTTGTACAGCATGTAGTTATGCTGATTAAATACATGAAATTTCCATTTTCCTCCGCATGCTATGCTAATACATAGCGATATTTATGCTGTTAACTATTTATTAGGAAAATATCCATACACATATTTACATACATGGATATACTGATAGAACGTGGACTTCAAAAGGTCCTTCAACATTATACAGAAACGACTGCATAAATGATAACAACAACTTATGCACTACAAGAAAATGTGAGGAGAGTGAAATAATAATTATCTGATACGGCACGACTCTTGTCTTCTTTTCTTCTCCGTTCTCTGTTACACTATGTATGTACTGTGTGTATATTATGTATTCTTTTGTGATTAAGTTTCCAGATTCCAGAGTCCTAAAAGATAAGCTCGATTCTCAATCTCAAGTCTGCTGTATTTATTTTTACAGAGTGCTCTCGTTCCAGGCAGTGTATATTTGTTGTATTGTACTAGAGATTCTTTTGGTAAACTCACGTATGTGCGAATGTCATTTTAAATGCAGAACGTGCTTCTTTCACTAGTTTTGGCATTCCCTGGTGACTTGATAGTGTCTTTTAATATTTTTATGGACAAGAAACTATAATAATATTGTACTTAATAGCGGCGACAGTAAATAGATAGGTAGTCAAAAGTTAGTATTTCACCGTGATTTAATTTAGTACCTTTTAAGTTTTTTAAACGTGACGTCTGATGAGTATAAACTAAACCCGAACAGCATAGGATTAATATCGTTAGAAATAGTTTAGAAATAAAGTAGCATATTTTAGAAAAATGGGGTTAGTTTGCTCGTACATTCGTCGTTCGCGTTACACATCGCTATCTATAATCGAGGTAAAACGTATTAGAAGTAAAACCACTGTTAACGTTAAACATCTACAAAAAGTGTGACAAGCGCGGAAACTTTTTGCAAAAAATTTGAACTTGTTTTGAGTATTACTTCAATCAACATGATTTCTAAAGATTATTACTTAATTTTGAAACCATATTTAGGATTTGGAGAACTATACAACAAAAAGGAGACTCGGGACTCGCAAGGGACTTCTGACTGCTGGAGCTGTCGCAGTTGTCCTTATGGTTCTCGTCGTTTCAGTCACGGTCTTTGTAAATCATCGAAATAGTGAAACTGACGCCGAAACACATCAAAGACTGGTTGCAAATTTTGGCACTAGTAGAGCAGGAAATGCAAGTATTAGTTTGAGCGACGTACTTAGTGGAACCTACTCAGCCAGAGTTTATAATGGAACATGGATCTCAGGTAACCATATGGACAGCTCAAAAATTGATACTTATTATGCAGACATTATGTGTGTATAAAATATTCAGTTTCATATTTTTGCATAACTCCATCCATTAATTCAAAACACAAGAAGTTTTAACGGTATCTTGATTATATATCGTTCCAGGTGACGAGATACAATTCTTCAATCCGTTAGGAAGCGTAATTGTTTACAACGTTACCAGCCAGACACCCAAAATTTTAATAGAAGCCACTGAATTCGACAAAATCGTACGTTTTAATTTAGAAACTTAATAAATAATCACTATCATTTATGTCCATAATATCCACCTAATGAAAATGAAGAATGATAATTATTGGAACCTTTTATGATTTTTCTATAGAATACTCGACCAATCGAAGTAACGTTGTCACCTAGTCGTGAGTATGCACTCATTGGTTATGATTCTCAAAAGGTATGGTCTATTATGAGATTAGTCTACTGATTTATTATCCTAACATGTAAAAACCCACAGAGAAATCACACAACATTTTAAATTAGTGAAAAATGTATCTACGTGTGCTCGTTTCAAATTGCGTTTATGGCAACTATACTGCAAAATTAGACGTGACAATAAAAATTAAATTATTAAAATCTCTCTTATCTTCTGTGGGTTTTACTATACGGATTGTATATATATTCAAAAGATTTTGATTTGAAATTTTAACAATACATCAGCAGATAAAACATTTCATAATATAGCGTATGGAATACATACACTATATGCTTATATACTATCATCGAATTATCAATTTTATAGGTAGCTTTTTGACATCGATGAACTGGCATGAACTCACTTGCTGATTTTTTTTTCATTGTCCCTCTGTATTTTTCTCTCGATATAGGTTTACCGGCACTCGTTCACTGCAAAATATGCTCTCTACAGTTTTCAAACTAAGTAAGTCAATTCATTTGATCGTATGTATAATGTATAATGATATTAAACTTTTATTAAAAACATGTGTGGCGTATTCAGTTGTAGTTTTGTTGTGCTGCAATGGTTGATATGGCAAAAATATACAAATGAACATACACGTACCAATTCACATATCTACAATGTTATGAATGACGTATGTATCTATGTTAAGTTAGGATTTTCAGTACCTTTGCACAAAATATGTAGTGGATACAATTTTCTCTACAGTACTGTGTTCTGTGCTATTGTACACGTGTACTTGTGTACTGTACCTATCTGTATAGATTATAGACATTCTTTTCATTTTATACTTTAAATAACGTGATAAGCATTATCATGCGGATTTTTTGAGCTGCCAGTGTTTAACTAAACTTAAAAATAATTTGAAAGAAATAATGAAATTCGAAATGTGACGTATTATCTTGACACCAAAATCCTCTATTTTTCAGGCAATTTGAGATTTTGTCCCCTTCCAACTCTGGGCAGCAAGAACTCCTGCAATTTGTACAATGGTCTCCTTCTCCTTCCAATGCTGTCGCTTTTGTCTATGAAAATAATGTTTATTACAAATCCAAACCCGGTAAACACAATGTTAATAGATTAATATCCAATATAATGCATTGCAGTTTTGCTGATGATGTTACAATGATGTCATACTTTTATGCTTGCTGCAACTATTATATACTTAATTAAAAATCGCAGTTTGGCAATAATAATCTTTATGGTATTTCGTAGGTGCTGTGGTCCAGCAATTAACTAGCGATGGTAGTCAACAGATTTTCAATGGAATTGCTGACTGGGTATGCAAATACTGATAATAAAGTTCCTTTATTACTACATTATAAATACAAAAGTACAAATTGTGACAAAATGTTTTACATGTATATTGTTAAAGTTGCTAATAAACGTTATCTGTTTTCATTTGACATTGACAGGTGTATGAGGAAGAAATGTTCGGGACGTTCAAAGCTCTCTGGTTTTCAAAAAATGGCTCAAACTTGGCATTTGCTCGATTCGACGACAAAAATGTTAAAGAGATTCAATTTAGTTTGTATGGCAACCCTGGATCCTATCCCTACTACCAGTATCCTCTCATCGAGTCTATTCCGTATCCAAAAGCAGGCACAGACAATCCCACTGCTACAATCCACATTGCCACAAACTTGAATCAACCCGGACCCATCACTATTGTCAACAGTGTACCGCTGACAGATAACCCAATGTGAGTTTATTATGTATGCACATAAAAACATAAAAAAATTTATTAGCAATACAAAGTTTTGAAACCTTGAAAGTGTTTTCAAAAGAAATTTAGGAAAAAATATATGCGTTTTGATTTGTCGTAGAACATCCTACTACATTGGAACTGTCGTTTGGGCTACTGATGCAGATCTCGTTGTACACACTCTTAATAGAACTCAGAACCATTTGGAATCTGTTCGATGTTCTGCAAGCTCAAACTGGGGTTGTAAACTGGTAAAAGCCCTAATTTATACTGTACCCATATCATTGTTTCTCTAATCTCTTGATTGTCCGCTTTTTCAAAAATTCATAAATGTCTTTCAGTTGTGGACGATTGACGAACCAAATGGTTGGATCGATATAAATACTCCATTAGTCTCCGCGGATGGGAACAAATTTCTCATGCTCAAATCTTCGAAACAAGGAACTCGGTCTTATCGTCATATCGTCATGTACAGTCGAGACTCTCCCGATCCTAAAGCCATCACGTCTGGAGAGTTTTCAGTCGACGAAATAACTGCCTGGGATGAGGCCAACAACAAAGTGTAAGTTCAAACTATAATATTACATAATAATATAGTACAACACATACAATATACATACATATTATAGTATAGTACAGAATGCTGAATTCCGCACGTATTTTGTCAATGAGAAATATGTAGGAAGTTTTACATATTTCCGTAGCCATGTTCATGTAGTAGTGAATTATGGCCTTTTTTTTATACATAAATTTAAATTCACTTGTCATTTTTTTACATTTAATTTTCTGATATGCTTGCCTCCTTGTTCTTTGCAGATTTTTCACGTCAACTGGTTACAATAAAACAAGTTCCGAAGCAATTCCAAGTGAATCCCATTTCTATGTGGCAGATATCAGTGGAACGGCTGCCAGTATTACTTGTATCACTTGTGACATTAAAAACACTGCGGATAATTCAGCCTGCCGTTCTAATTCCGTTGACTTGAGCAAAAATTTCAAGTCATTCGTACATACTTGCAGAGGACCTGCTGTTCCTGAGGTTCTTATTCGAAGTGTCGAGGTATGTATCCATAAGATTATATAAATAACCATTCCATTTTACGCATTTTATTTGTATACGGAGTGTACTTCCTACTTCTATATACTGCACATATTATACTTGTTCTTATCTCTTATGTGCTTAAGAGTATTTATTGGTACAATGGTAATGGCAACACGGGCTTTGAAATACATTAAAATATTTTGTACTTTTAGAATGTCGCCGATGTACGCGAAGTTTGGGTTAATAACACGGAGCTCAAGTCAAGCATTAAACTTGTTGACCTTCCAGTCATCCAAGATTATGTGGTGCCACTTGCCAGTGGATTTAATGCAAGAGCTCGCCTTTGGCTTCCACCAAATTATAAGAAGGGAGAAAAATATCCTCTACTTGTTGATGTGTAAGTATAATTTCTATGAAATACATGAATTTTAAATACACTGAATACATAATTGCATATTTGAAATATTGAGTGGTATGAAAACCAGAGAGTACCACACGTTGCAATAGTAACATCACATGTGTATGTTCCATGTTCCAGTGGATTTTTTGTGACAGTCGTTAAGGGAATTTTTAGTAACGTTTTAATCATTATGTGAAATAGCTATGCTGGTCCTGGATCTCAAAAGATAACTCAAAATTTTGCCGTTGACTGGGGAACTTCATTAGTTTCATCCAAGAATGTTATTTACGCTTCCATTGACGGTCGGGGATCTGGAAGACAATCGGACGATTTAATGTTTCAACTCTACCGAAAACTAGGAACAGTTGAAATTGAAGACCAGATTGCCGTCGCCAAGTAAGATTAGCATAGCATTATATGCATACTTAAAATTTATCGCTTTTTTACGGTTCTTAAGTAGTAGTCACTTAAATCTGAAGTCTTAAATTAGTTGCTATCGGAGATAATTAAAAAAAATCAATGAACGCTTTAATATGACTAAAAACCTTTGTTTGGTGATAGATGGCTCATTGAAAACAATGTCGATGATGTAATCGATGCCAATCGAACTGCCATTTGGGGATGGAGTTATGGTAAGTAACTAAAAAGCAGCAACAGTATTGAAAAATCATAAATTTTATTATCAGTTATTCAAAATAATAATTTTGTATTCTATGTTTTATGTGCGTTCGAACATTTTAGGTGGCTACAGTACAGCCATGGTCATGGGTACTGACTACCAGAATGTTTATAAATGCGGAATTTCTGTTGCTCCGGTCACTTCCTGGGTCTTTTATGACACCATTTATACTGAACGTTACATGGGATTGCCAACGAGGGATGACAACTTAGTCTCTTACAATGCCAGCGATGTCACTAATCATATACAGAACTTTAGAACTAAGAAGTATTATTTGATTCATGGAAATGCTGATGATAATGTCCATTATCAACAATCTATGATTCTTAGTCGAGCCTTGGAGAGAGCAGATATTCTGTTTAGACAACAGGTTAGAACTGTTTAGAATTATAACCAGTGACTAACTATTTTTAGTTCAATGTATACTGTAGTCATAAACAACAATTTAATAAATAGATGAATTTACAGTATAATATTCAATCAGGTAATTTTAATGTTTCAATTTTTTAACCTTAACAGAGTTACCCAGATGAGAACCATGCCCTTGGGTCGGTGCGTCGTCACTTATACCACAGCTTGGAAAATTTCCTGGCTGAAGAATGCTTTTAACTTGTGCACATGAGATAAATAACCTTATATACCTGTACCAAAATAGCTCATAATATTCCATTCAAATGCCAATATTATATAATGAAACTATAGGAAATAATCATGAACCAATTATTTTTACATTTTAAATGAGTGGCCATATTGTCAGCCAGTGTGACTCTTTCCACAAATACATAATATATAGAGATATTTTATTTTAAATGCATAATGTACTTCCTAACAACTGTTGAAACCAACGATTAGAGAATGTAATTCATATATAATTTTATGGAATTATATTTTGAGTCTTTGCTTCCAACAGTGAACTATTTAAGTATTATTATAATTATTAAATTATTTATTTTAGTTTTATAATGTATATCATGTTGATTATTAATTACAAATTTAATTAGATGAATAATTATTATGGCAAAAGGCCGTGTGCGAACTGAAATTTTGTCCTTCTTGTCCGATAGAAGAGAAAAATATGAGTTTCCTTTTTAGTCGTTTGCTGTTTTTTTACCATAATTTTCAGAAAAAAGGTTTTACTATAATATAAATATATTTCATACATGGAAAATATGCATTGGCAAACCATGCTAACATAGCAACCGCGTTGCCAAGAAACATTTTCCATATACATGAAATATTTTTATTGTTTCTGCAAATATGACAATGACGTATTACGCAAATTTTATGTTATGATTATATGTAAGCACTGCAAGTACCTTTTTTTGTATCGCGTCTGTTAAAGATTTATTTTATTCATGTGGTCGTAAATGTACTGTAGATATCCTATGCATAAATATATTGTGCATAGATATTATTTATATGCATTTATGCACACACAAAATACTTTTATCCTCGTTATGTTCTAATATGTAATTAATATATTAAACTATGATGTCAGTTAAGTAAGAAAAATAGATTTTTATAAAATCTAAAGCGTCACGTCAACAAAATATGTACTTATATACATTCTCCTGTGCTATACAATATAATTACATTAATACAATACAATAATGGTATAATATTATGATAAATATGTATCTTTTAAAAGCATACCCCAGTGAAATCTGCATTACAGCTCATACTTTTTTAAGACCTTTCAAAAGATTATTCAATAGCAGATTCAATAAGTAAATAATGCCAAAATACTATTAACGAGAAAGTGTTTATATGAAAAACAAAAAATACTGTAAACTGTTCTAGAAGCTCAAAAATGTATCCGAATTAACTGATAACAGCGAGACGCGTGAACTGTGTAACATATTATGAAAATATGAGAATTAAAGTAAACGATTGAAGAATTGCAAAATAACAAAATGAGAAATTTCATAAAACACATAAAATCAGGTAACTACTTTTTTATGATTTATGACATCTCATTCGACGTACCTCTGACTATATAATCCATAATGCTGGTACCTATTTACGTTATTCATTGCAGTTTGCGTGACCAAAATCTTTGTTTTTTCAAAAAAATTAGTAAAACTGAAAGTCGTTTTTCTAAGGCGCAAGTGAAACGTTTTCACAGACTTCCTATATCTTATGCATACATACATATAAATGAAAGGGTACAAAAGTCAGGGGCGGAATTCTATATCCGCTAACAAGAAGTTAAAGTTGTAGTTAGGAGCTAACTTTGTGTTAAAGTTCAAGTTAAAATTAACTGGAATTCAATATCGGAGTTAACTCGGAGTTAGCTTAACC
>JAQIVE010003592.1:0-16406 GCA_034698285.1 Sminthurinus bimaculatus | reverse complement strand
TTGGGGTCATCGTCCCAACCTTTCCGAAAGAAAGTGGAATTTGGAGGGCTGGACATCATGTTCCAGGCAATGAGTTGAGGTCTCGTCTCAACCTCTCCGAAGAGTAGGGCTGGAGAAATCCAGAGAATGAGTTGGGGGTCTCCTCCTCAACCTCGACTTTGCTTTCATAAATAAATATATGAGGCACTTTGGAGTCGACGTCCACGTTCGTGTGCCTTGGTCAACGGTTCTTTTTTACTCAGTTTGGTAAAATTGACCGGCCGACGGTCTCCAATTTAAAAATCATGAGGAGTATCTCAGAGTGTTAGGCAAACTGGAGTATAGTGTGCCCAACTAAAGCAGTAGTCTCTTCTTGTTGTTGCTTTTTATCCTGACCCAAGTTTTAGGGCTCTCAATAAATTCGGGTGGCCAAGGATTTTCGGAAAGTGGACGGTTTTTACATGCACGTCGTTTGTTTTTATGCTTTCATGCTGTTTGACTTAATTCTATGCAAATAAGTTATAAAATTAGTAGGGAAGCAGTTACAGTTTGTTAAATGATTATTCTTTTTTTAATATCCCTCTAGTTTCATCAACGTAAGGAGCAACAGGAATTTGCGATGCTACGTAAAATTCAAGGGCTTCATGCTCCGTTGAGACTTCAGATGGAGAGAAAAATTACTTCAAAGACCGGTCATCTCCCTTTTCTCCCGCGTTCTCATGTTTCGTATGATGTTCTTACAGGTGAGCACTGTGTACAATCATTTATCATTTTAATGAATACATTTTAAACTTTGCTGTACTTTTGAGTCTTCACTTGTGTATCATGACAATTTAATTGTGAGTTGTAGTGTGAGCATGATTTGAAACGAAATAATTAGAAACATTTAATTTTATTTTCCAGGGCGTGATGAACTTATTACTTTCGACGACTTTTTGGGTAATCCTCATGAGCCTGAAACTATGGGACAGCCTCATGCAATGGTTGAACGACAACTAGGTTTGTTGTAAGGATAATAACTTGGATTCGTCACCTTGTATTTTGTATTACATACATGCTATTTAAATGCTTGGAAAGTTTAATTCTTACACAACATTTTGTATCATACCATTATTATTGGAATATATCACTAGCAAATATTGTTTACTATGAATTATAATCATAAGAAATAAAATAAGCTGTCTCTAACAATTTAAAAGACAGTAACTTGAATTATACAGTAAAATAATGTTATATCCTAAAAATTCATTTTATATACAATAGTTTACCATGGAATATTAATTTTTACTTTGTGTTTTACGACTTTTTCTGTACATCACCATAGTTACTGCAGGATCTCTACTCACAAGTATGAAGTACAATGTATAATAATAATATTATACGGAGAACCTGCAGTAACTAAGGAGATTCGAAGTTGCACAGAAGAGACAGTAAAGCACCATGGAATAGGTAATAAGTAGTATTGTTTATTGTTTAATATTACCCACTTTTTACTTCTCTAAAATGTGAATTCAACTACATAGTATTTTGATGAAAGCACATATATCCAATAATTAGATTGTAATTTATTTGTATTTGCTCGATGTCATGAGCGTTATCATTTTAACTTCAATTTTCTTGAACCAAATCCAGCAATCGATACATCATAATTTTTTTAACTTCTTCTATTCCGGTCTTGACTTCTGTATGAACTGAATTTTCGATGCGTACTTGTAGCCCATTTAGGATTGCTAGTTTCTTATTGTCTCTTGCACAGATGACAAAGGGAAATCCAAATTTTGTCCTGTATCTATATAATTTTTAAAAAGAACAAGTCGAATTAATATAAAAACATTTTTTGATTTTAAAAACTATAATCTTAACCGTTTGCTACATTGTTGCTACATAGAAAGCAAAAGTTTATATGCAGTCTTAAAATTGTGTTTTTTAACTGCGTACTTGTCATTCAATCTCGTTAGTGTGCTTCGTTCATCGTCAGTTAAAGTATTTAGTCCCGCTGCCAGTTGTTCATTTTTAGACTCAGATGTCAACTTCCCTTGCTGTGCCATTCGTCCAGCCAAGTCGGGATGTAAACGTAAGATGCCTTCTTGACCTAGGATGAAAAAGATACAGCTTTCGGGTTACACTAATTAAAACTTAAAATCACAAACTCTGTAATATATTATGTAGTTTACTCATAATTTATACGATCTTGTATTAACCCATAGCAAATGTAGTAGCCGACTCTTAATTGTGGTTAAACAGTATTACAGACTTCATATTACTATTTACTACATATACATGTTTAAATAGCCATTTCCAAAATTATAGCCTATTTCACGTTCAGTTTAGTTTGCACTATGTGTATAGTATAGCGCAGTGCACATTGTCTCGTTGCATACTTTACAGTGCGCAATAAATACTGCAGCTTCATCCATAAAATTGTCATAAATTGTTCATAAGTACAAATCTTCAACACTGCAATGTGCTCTTGGCATTGACATATTGCAGTTCGCCTATGTAAAACTTTTGTTTTTATATGTATTAATTCTTTAGAATATGAATTTTGATTTTTCTTGATTCTTGATGCATAAAAAAAGATTGAAAATAGTAAAATTCTGTTGAAAATCAAACCAGGTACAATACATAGTGAATTAGCAACTGATACTTTTTAAATGTACTTCTGTACTCATACTCTATTTATTCTCTATATTCCATGGGAGTTTTTTCTGTTTTTTTGTCAACAATCGCAGTGTACTTACACATGAATAGTTATTTACTTTTCAGCTGTTATCTTTTAGACACGGAGTGTTCAAGGTTTTCTGAATTGACACACTTGCCTAATAAAATCAATGAACACAGACCAAACTGCTGCACAGTTTTTCAGGGAAATGTATACGCAAAAAATCTTAGACAATGCACTCAGAACTGAAATCAAGCTTTCATGTCAAATTCTACTCCATCTCGTCTGTGTGTGACCCTTTGTTGCTCCTTTCATTTATTCACGTGTTTATGGCCACTGACCAACAAAAGATGAAACAGCATAGTGACACACGAATTGTTTTCCCCCTGTTTTGAAAACTAAACTAAGGTAAAAGGATATGCATGAAATATCTGTTAAGTAAACATTGCAAAAGGCTAAAGTATTCTTCTACATATTTACATTTAAAGAAACTTTGTTAACTTAGTTAAGTTTCTTCTATGAGAAAAAACACATTCATGTCTCCATGTTATGCTTATACAGGTCAGCCGTTGTGTAATGAAGAAAGTAATCTCTTCACATTGCACATCAGTTGCACTTTCTATTGTTAAAATTTTGTGCATGCATTTTATACATAAAACGTAAGTATACATACTAGCTCATGATGATGCATAATGGAAGTGGAAAAGTAGAAAAAAACTGTTTTGTTTGTATATATTTAGGCAATTGTGAGGAAATAGATACATAGGAAGGAGTACATAGTAACAAGCTTATTCTTACCAATTGAAGGTAAGTTGTCAATGAAGTTGGATAATTTTGTATGCAGATCTTGGAGGCTAGAAAACGGTCGGTGGGCCCAAATTGCAGCACTACAAAGAGCACAGTGCTCCACTACGTTTCCAAAAACTTGGATAAATTCTTCGTATCCCATGTCGTTCACTTGCTGAATCGAACGAACCATCGTGCCACTTGTGGACAGGAAGAGTAAAAAAAGATACTTCATATACAATGTACATATTATGTGTGTATAATATATTATATTTAAGATGGAAAGGAGGCAAGGAAACGAGTGGGAATGAGAATCAAGTGATATACAACTGGAGCGTTTTTTTTCACGAAACTGAAAGTGGTCGACAGGTTTAAGGCTTAAAGTATAACATGGCAAAAAAACAATGTGAAAAATAGCAGGGTTGGAAAACTTTGCCCAGCAAAACTAAAAAGTTGTGAACGAACAGGGAAGAAATATTATTATATAATGCCTTGCACTTGTACAATACAATGCATACACTATACAACCTCCATTTAGGGGTTTTGTCGTTTTCGTCCTTTTTACACACGAAAAAAGCCTCAACAACTTTGTCGTACACGTATTCTATTATTGTTTTTCTTTTGTTGAATCTGTTTATTACTTGAAAGCTCTATGAATAACCTTGCTTGTGTATCTTATGTGTTGTGTGTTTTCTATTATGACAAATCTAAAACATACGTATCTATTCATATACTTAGCTCGACGGGAATCTCGTGTGTAAAAACGTAAAATACTGATAGAACACACAGAACACAGAATAGGCACACAAATAGCATCATACAAAGAAAAATACCATCACAAACGAGTTGAAGCTACATGTATTATGCTTTAAGAAAATTTTGAGGTTTTTTCAGCATCAAAACTGGACACTAAAGCAAACACACCTTAAAATGGACAACTCTCAGTTTCGATCTTCTGGAATCTCAGAAACAAAATAGTCTTTGGAAAAAATAGAAGAAATCTCAAAGGGAGGAAAAGAGTTGCTAGCTCGTTTCAAGGAAATTCAAAGTCAAGTATCCAGTACTTACTCACCTGTAAACTTGTTTTTATCCTTGTAGGTAAGTCTCAACGATTTTCAGCTTCCTGTGTGGGAATTTCCAATATTACTTGTATTTTTTTAATAAATTTCTCTCGACTCTCGACTTGAGTTGCAAAGTATAAAGTGAATGAATGAATGAAAATGAAATGAGAATCAAAGTGCACCCAAAGTTTATGAGGAGCATCAAATGACTTCGTGTCATTTATATTAGGTACCTATATGTATGTATAAAAAGTTTAAATGTATCCAGGCCGTATACTAGTAACATTGCGCTCATTCAAGAGTCTTGTAGACTGTACATGTAAGTATGTAGTTTTATATCTTCATGTTGACAGTTTGAGTTTGTTATAGGGGCAGAATGACGCATTTTCGAGTTTTCAAGTACTGAGCAATGTTTGGTGTACAGTGGTGAGCAATGTACAGTGTACATTGTACATAGCCAACGTTCAACTTTAGCCAGATTCTCATTATCGTATTTGACAGTTCAACGGTTGTGCTAGAGCTTGTTTTGAAGACTGAAAGAGATGAAGACGAAGATGATCAAGGTTTATTCAGATTATTTTAGCGCAAAACTGCAGCTTTGATATACCGAGGAGGATGAATAATATGCTACATATCATACATACCATCGTGTTTAAATTGCGTACATGCATAAATGTCTGGCCACTGCAGAACGTCAAACACGTCGTGATTGTAATGAATAAAATATGAATGAAACTTGAACATTAGCCTGTAGTTTGTACAGAGTATAGAGTTGTGTACTTTGTACTCGTATATTTGTTTTTGTTTGTGTGTGGCAGTTTTTCATATTTATGTATGTAGCTTGTTAGCATAGTTTTACCGTATTCCACAGACTAGTACAAAACAGTGATATGCGATAAAGATTTCAAGTTAAACACATTTTCTATACACAGACTATCGCTTTAATCCTTTAGACAGAGGGCTATTCATTTTTACTTAATGTATGCTCAAAGCTGTGGGGTCCGAGTATCACTACATTCACCATATCTTCGAACAAAGCCACATTCAGAGATGACACCACATAAACCCTCATCCTCTATTATTTACATGTAATCACTTGAGCGTATCTCAGTATTCAAGAAATTGCAAATTTCATTCTTCTTAACGGTGTAAAATTTTATAGGGAAAAATTTGGAGTAAAATCATACGAATACACAAACAAGCGTTTGTAAAATGATCTAGATCTAGGCTGATATATCTTCGTACAAAATTAAAAAATGCGTTTCTCTACCTCATTTTTTGCTTCATTTACAATGATCTTTGGATTCGGCTTTAAAATTAGAAACGAAGACTACTCGCAGTCTGCACATTGAAAAGCTTTTTACCGATACATATAAAAAGTAATACCAGAATGAAGAAAGAAAGGGAAGAGCCAGGATTAAGTTCATAATTTGAGAGGTGGGTTAAACACGATGTATTAAAATAAGGGTCAGCGGTCGAGCTTTAGTAAGAAGTATAGAAACATACGTATGCGTATGCACATTGTACAAAATACAAAGTACAGTAATATTAACACGATGTTTCCTCCCTTTCTCTTGTACATATTATTCATAGAGTGTGTATCTATACGTACACATTACATTACACATGTATCAATTTCAATATAAATGATGTTCTTTTTTCCACACAAACACATGCATCTATTTTGACAGAGTACAGAATGGTTCATTGACTATTGATACCTATTTAGCTGTATGATATGACACAAGGCACGACGCACAAAAGTACTGATACAGATAGTAGAATATATTTTTTTAGTATACATTATACATATATACATAGATAGTACACATATAACATACAGTGTACAGTGCCTTCACAGCATGCAGTCCAACTTGAACATGGAGAACACGAACTGGAGTACGGAGCTTAACTTGGAGTGCGGACTCCTTTGACAATTCAGTAGCCATCTGTCCTACTGCAGAGATGAGAGGCTACCGAAAGTCAAAAGTTGAGGAAGAAACTAGAAAAACTCGGCAGGACACCACATACATATACTACACATACACGTACAATACACAATACAAAATAGCAAAAAGAGACTAAAAGAACATACATGTAACGTAGAAAAGTACGCTACAGAAATATACCTCTTATAGTACTTTCCTTTCCTTATCGAAAGTCAAAAGTAAAGTATACACGTGTTCACTTCATAACTGCATGTACATGCATGTAATGTTTAAGTCCTATCACTTTCCCAATTGTTGTAGCTATTTAGTCATGAATATAGTATCTGTTTCCTTTTTAAATAGTAAGTCTACTTATGTGTATTTTTAGTGCATTTTGTGCATCATCTTGCATTATTTTGTTCTGTGTAATTATTTCAGGACTTTTTGACTCAGAGTGGAAGGAGTTCCACATTTTATGTGCATGTCTATTGTCTATGTACTTATATATTAGACGGTATTAGTTCCTTTAAGCTTTATCTTCCTTCCTTTGACTTGATTCGATGCTAAAAGTCTCAATTCAACTGCTGCTGCTGTCGTTCCAAGTGTCTAATTGCATACTGGATGGAAGGAGAAGAAGTAGAAGAAGAAGCGCAAACTCTCCGAATTCTCCATCCTCAATTTCTATTCTATGTTTCTATCGGTTCTTTTCTGTTCTGTGTTCTGTTCCATTCTCCATTCTTTCCTTCATCCTGACCAAAAGACAGAGACAGAGACAAAGCCAGAGCCAGGCATGAACATGAATATATCTCGAATTCATAAATTTTGAGATGGCTTCCATATACCTGTCAGCATAATGGTTTTATTGCGCCCTCAAGATACAAGTACATTGAGCTTTGGAGTTGCAGTATATGTATGCCTTTGGTAGTCGACGTAGATACGTCGTTCCTCCATGTCCAAAGCTGACTCCACTAGCTCAGTTTGGTTTGGTCTCAGAGTCCGAGAAACTCAAAACTCAACACTCAACCCTACTCTCGACTCGTTTCTATACTCTATCTATACACATACATACAATATTATATGTATTCATGTATGAGTGTATGTGTTTCCTTTCTATTTTATATTATGTATCTAGCGCTATTATTTCTCTCCGTGTACCATTCAGTATCATGCTTTGACACGGAAAAAATATAATACATAACATAACTATACAAAGAGAGAACGTGAATGTGTGTACTTATGTAAGTATTAGATATTGTAGCTACGATGTGTCTCTACAAAGAAGTCACAATCACATTTATCCTCCGTGTACAGAAAACAGGACGAGAGTAAGCGAGAGAGAGAGAGAGAGAGACAGAAAAGGAGAAAGAGGAAAGTTAGAAAAAAGATGGGCGTAGCGGGTAAAATACCAGTATTTTTTATGTATGCGGTAAAAGGAATAAAAAGTGAGAAGGAAAAGCCCATTTTAGAACAAAGGCAACTTTTATTTTCATTTCAAAACTTGAAACTTTTTTTATGCACATAATTTAAGGCTTACAATAATAATTATTGTCAGAATAGATGGTTATAATTATACTATAATGAAATTGTGGAACTTCACCTTATGTACGTAAATAAATAGTTTCACTTTCATTGAATAAAACTTTTGATAAGCTTATAGCAATCGGAACCAGTTTCCAATGCTCTAGCACTCGTTTTTTTGAAATTGGATTCCAAGGTTCTATTGGAACCAAACCACGAAAGCTCAAGCTCAACTTCCATCTTCGTCTTGTCTTTTTTAGTACATGTTTGGCCACTCACACACACGACTCGCGTTTCTTTCATCTTCCATGTCTGCCTCTTGTCTATCCTTCTCGCCTTTCCCTTTTATTTCTGTGTGTGTACGTGTGTGTAGTGTGTATGATGTGTTCTACCTCTGCCTTATCATGATCGTCCTTCATCCTTATTCAGCTAAAGCTTTTTAGTTCTTTCTTCTTTCTCATTTTGGCTTTATTTCGTTCGTACGGCTTTTATGTTATACGTATTACATATATTATCCACTTATACACATACGCCCGTCTAACCCCTTCCCCGCCCTCAAAACAATTTCAACATGTCTGCTATCCCACTCACTCAAATATGGTCGAGCTTGATGTGTCTGTTCATATAAATGACTTTTATACAGAGATCTTTCTCTGCTCTGATGTATGTATATATATTGTCTCAATCATTCTCGCAGTCACTCTTCCCACTTCCTTTACGCTCCTGAAATAAAAGATGATATGAAGGAAGGCTCAAAATATTGTAGAGTTGATGTGATATGGTGTGTATTATGAGTAGTAGCTCATCTCATGGTTTCACAGAATACCCGATGTTATTAGCGTTGCACGCTTCCAAGATGCAAGTTATTACTACAGACGAAAATGAGACAACGTTATACCAGTATCCATCATTTCATGATCCAATTATTGTGCTCATATGTTTTTACTTCTTGTTGCGTTTTTTGTTCATGTAAAACTCTGATGTGATCTTAATGAATCATTTCTTTTAGCTTGAAGCTAATATTCATATTTAGCAAGTTTTCTTTTTAAAAGCCGCAGAAAGAATTACATAGCTTAAGCTGTTGATGACTTGATTTTTATTCTATATACGCTAGACTTTAGAGGAGTCACATTTTGCCGTTGTTGTTACCGTCCTCAAAGAGCTGCCAAATATTTAGTTAATTTCGTAGAATACTTTACACAGGAAATTGAGCTGTTGTATATTATGCTATATACAGTGTTTAAATAGAACCCTTCATGCATAATAATACAGCTATGTGGGTTAAAACTAGAATACAAACACAAACTCCTTTTCTTTATCTCTTCCTTGCCTTGACTCTCGACTCTCGGCTAACTGCATGCATTATACATACGAAAAGAAACGAAAGGAGAAAGGACAGACAAAGGGAGAGAGACACAGAAAGCCGACAGCAGTAGAATTCAAGCACTTTATACAGTATACAATATGCATGTGTAATGTGTATAGTGCATTCAAGTGACGTTAGTCCATAAATTCATAAATCAAAAAAGCATTCAGCATTCAAGAGTTTCGTGCATAAAGAGGACAAGATAAAAATTTTGAAAACTAAAACTAACGGGTATTATCTCTATACACTCATTTTCTAGAAAAGGAAAGGATTACTGCATGCATAACATCAGTATCTACGAATGTAGTTTGTAATAATATGTACGTTTTGAGCGGACGGCGACAAAAATTAGAAACAAGGCAGGCGAAGAGGATGCGGAAGACGACGAGACTTTATTGTATTAAAGGCTATAGCAATAGTATATAGAATGTTGCTGATTACATTACAGATCATAGTACACAATATAATGTGCAACAATAATAATAATGTGACAATAGATTTTAATAATTTATAATAATGAGATGTGGAAAATGATAATCATAAATATAACAGCTTCGGGCTGATCCCTTGATGCATTTTTTATATTTTAGTATCACTACTCGGAAGAAAATTTTGTCAAGTAAAAAAACTATAAATGTTAAATGTTTCCCTTTATTTCTAGAGTTTTGTTTTGTTCGTAATGGAATTATTTTACCTAAAGATATTTCAATAAAAATTGTCACCCAGGAGAGAATGTTCTATCTATTTCTATACATGTAACTAAACGACTGGAGGTAATTATACGTATATTTTTTTCCAAAATCTTAATTGTTAATGCGATTTCTGGCCTATTTCTGAAATGGAATCATCATCATACAAGGGGATGAGATCTTCTTCGATTATATTATGGAAAAGACCATTTAAGCACGAGTCGTCGGACATTTGCAGTTGGTGGAAAAGACGATGGAGAAAACGAGGCTGCCTTGATTCGTTATATGTATGTATGTATAAACCTACATTGCACACATACATATTACATATAAACAGTTTGTACAATTTGAATCGGAGGGGTAGAAGGAATTGTGGGCTTTGCAAATAACATTTATTTTGACTGTGGAGCAATTAACGAGTGGATGGGGAGACATTTGACCGCGGCCGAGAAACTCACATAATTGTTAGCCCCAAATGTGATAACGATAACGCGGATCATCGAGATGCAGAGAAACTCAAATGGAAATGGATAAGAAAGTCACATTCATGTGTATGATAATAGCGCGATGCTTACAATGAGTCGCGTCTACATACTACATACATATACACAATAGTTTGAAGGGTCTCTCGCTCCTTATTTTCCCCATTAAAAAATAACGCTGGGAATTTCATCCAGCGAGAATCTCATTGGAGATTTTACTTTGTATTAAGCTGGAACAACATCCATTATGTATTACATCTTATACATACATAAAGACCAGAGGAAATGCTTTCACTTTTACCATTGTCTTAAGAGCGATAGAACCACCAAAGTTTTCAGTTTTTCAATGACTTGTTCGACTTTTGGTGGTAATACAAATTATTTTCATTTTTGTTTGCTGAGAAAACTTTTTACCGACAAACGATACGACAGTGAAACGACAACTTGGCAAATTGTGATACCAGACGATCAAATTAATGGGGAGATGGAGATTGAGCGAGGGAGTCCAAATGTAAATATACGTAAATTGTACATTGTACAAACACAATGTTGAACATTTGTATTAAATATGTAAGTATTTTGATATTATGATTATTGTTATGCATGTATGTAGGGATTCAATGGAGAGAGTCAAAATCAGATCGTATGAATGAAAATATAATTGACTGCGGTTGGAAATCCCTTGTTGACTCCTCTAATAACTAGACATGGAAATGAAATAAATGGATGGATTTTCGGGCGATCTTCACCATCTCCAACTCCAAAGCTTTTTGTGACACGACGAATGTACATATACAGTAATACATAATGGTAACATTGCTCCCCTCTTTTTCGCTCGTTATCCATAGTCATTTCGTATTCATGATACGATGACATTCTCAAATGATTGTAATGTCACTTCATTTAAATGTGTCACCGAATTCTCTGCCTGTTCGTTGAGTATTAATGCAGTTATACCGCACAGACTACAGATT
Organism: Sminthurinus bimaculatus; assembly: GCA_034698285.1. Classification (NCBI taxonomy): domain Eukaryota; kingdom Metazoa; phylum Arthropoda; class Collembola; order Symphypleona; family Katiannidae; genus Sminthurinus; species Sminthurinus bimaculatus. Next base: position 4,961 of record JAQIVE010003592.1, on the reverse strand, counting down.
TCACCCATTTCCCGTCCCTTTATGTATGTACATTGTACATTGTACATACATATTATAACTGACAGCCAAGGTCTGAACTGCTGAATTCGGATTCGAATCTTCTCGCCTTCTCGACGTCATCTCTCCTATTTTTCATTTTATCTCACAATAATGATAGTTCTTAAACGTTTTTGAAGGCGAAATGCAAAAAATATTTTAAAATGTAATATTACTATGAACACAAACTTGCACAAATCATGCAAATAGATGCAGTTTTGTGTCAAATGCAAACTCACGTTACATATCGTTTTCTTTGGAATTTAAAGTGTGCGACAAAACAGAACCTGTTTCTTGTTTCTTTTCAAGGCAACAATAACAACCAAAATCGCTTGAGCCGAAAGCTCTAAACACCATATTATGTGTACTTATTGTATCTATCCATTCTGCTTTTCTTTATTTCAGATTCCACACCTCACTGCTAAAACGTAATCCTGTTGTTGCTGTTGTTTCCATTCATTTCAGTTTGGTCTCTGTGCATAATACATATGGTGTAATTTGGTCGCATACAAACTATACAAACAATAACGAGAAGGGCTAGTTAAAGTTCACACAACCGATAAACTTTGTTCTGCGTATAAACTATACATTTGATATTACGTGACCTTCGTCGCGCCGCACTTGTTAGATGTGCGCCGCTTAAACAATTTTAAACTTAATCCAGATTTAAAATGATCAGGAAATAGATTTAAACATTTTTCAATGCTATAGACATTTTGATTTTAGTAAATGGAGTCCAGTTTTTTTGTTATGGATTTTTTTCAATTCATGAAGTTGTAACCACGTGTGTGTAGTGTGTATACTCGCTTTTCTGCCTCTATCATTTCTTGATAAAACATTTTGGCATGCCACACACACGCATTCAAATTTTTTCCCCACATTCCACAGATACTGGTAATTTGTATTTGAAACATGTTCATCGCACATAATGTAGTCAAAAGAAGTGGGGATTGAGATGAAAAAGTGGAATTATTGGAAGTTTTTATTGTCAAATCCTCTCTTTGGGAACATTATTCAAATTTAAGTGTGGTTGTGGTTTAAAGGTTGCTGGTTGGACTGGTGTAATGTTATTCGTTATTCTCCCTTCTCCTCTCTTCCATATCTTTCTCCTTATACATACTCCTTACACATACATACTGTGGATCTGTAGACAAAACCTGATGCGGATCCAGATGAATCAAAGATGATGTTTTATCCTCTTCATACATAATACATATTATATGTACCAACTTGCAGTCGTAGGGATATTGAAGATAAGATAGAAGAAATAGCTGCTCTATGTATCTTTTGGTATTCAAATACAGTATACGCAGACAAAGTGTAAAAAATGTAAATTGCTACACGCAGCATTTTTCAAACGAAAATGGCCAAATACTCGTTCTTGTTCTTTCTCCATCTTCGATTTCCTTTGGCTCTGACTTTGTTGCATGTTTGGAGGGAGTTTAGTCCTCGTTATCGCCATCATCGTAATGATGTTGTATTTTGTGTTATGCATATCATGCGGGCTGAAAAGACGATCAAACTTTTATGAGAGTCTTGTCATTTGTCATCCTCTATATGCGCAGATGAAGAGAGTTGAATGAGATGGAAAATTAATGACGTCTATAAATAATTAGCAAAGAGTCAGAGGACTATCAACAACTGGGCTTTTTACAGCTTGAATTAATTATTTGTCGAGAGAGGAGTCACAATTAGAATACTAATATATAAGCATCTTACTCTACTGTAGTATCGTTGCCGTGAAATTAAAAAATAGTTGGATAATAAATAACTATGAGTGTACGTATTATGTATTAGTCTGTGCTGAATGGGAAGAACAAAGGCCTACGCAATTTTTACACGGGTGAAATGAAGATGCAGCTGTACAGAAAATACCTACGGGGATTATCTTTTATCATTAGACGATGCATATTTCCATGCATTATCTCTATATAAAAACAATATTATTATGAAATGAGATGAACTACAAGGCAACATACATATTTACATACATATACATGATATACATTATACATATATGGAGGAGAGCTCACAGGAGAGCGAAAGTGTAAATTGAAAATTTGTCAGTCTGATAAAAATGCACTCTGGATTATTTTGGAGATTGATTTACGGGTTTATTACCCGCATTCCCATAAAAGAGAAGGGAGAAGTAAAATGGAAGTAGAAGAATGTATGTAGCAGGAATAGGAGTAAAAGTAGTAGAAGAAGAAGAACAAGGAGAAAGTGGAGACACATATAGAGAGTGCTTTAGTGTTCTCAAGTTCCGCTTTTGCTCACAGCCCAGCACTAAATCAGAACCGCTTATGACGAAACTTGACTCCAAATTGTTTCCTATGTGCTCCCGCAGTCAAAAGCCACCACATCACCGAATTCTTCCTCAGATTTTCAGCTTTTCCCAGCCAACTCGCCTTTTTGCTCCTATCGTTTAATTTAATCCGGCATATTATGTAATACATACATACCCATTCACACTTTGAACTTTGATTCCATACTATTACAAGCTCTTTATTATGTTTAGCCTGACCAATTTGGAATTTCAAGTACAGTATAACCGGTCGTCAACATTTCTAGGAATATTAATACATTGTTCTGTAGATTTGGAAGTTGGCTAAAAAAAACAACAACAGTTTCTAGAATTTCGAGCGAATGTGGAATTCTGTAGGTTGTTGAACTGAAAATTAACCTACATGTTCAATCCATATTATGCATGCAGTAATCATGGAGCATATGGATTATGTATTATGTCATAGTTTGGTTAAAGTTCTCCACTTCCGATTAGTTAGCTGCTGGACATGTCACACCCTGATATGTACAATGTACAATGATATTGTATGTAGATTGTAGATACAAATGGTAATTATTATTGCCATAATATACTAATCATGCCCGATAGACATATTGGACTGAACCATGTGATGCTCCTTTATTTTATTGACTGCTCTAATTCCACAATAATTATATTATTACCTTTTGCCATTGTTCAGTTTGGAGAATCCCATAGTCAGGAAATAAAGGAGAACGGGAGCTTGAGTTTGCAGAACTACATATGTATTGAACTCTCATGTGGAAAAGTAAAAGAAGATCATGGATAGATTTTTACTGTAAACGCAATATTATACTGATTACGGATATTGGTAATATGAGGCCAACTCTTTGAGCACTTCCATATTGAACTCTCAAAACTCAGAATCAGTGTATTTAATTGAATAGCCGACAATGAAAACTTGTAGCAAGTGTCAAGTGAAAACAAGATAATATAAAGAGTTGACAACTAACGACGACGTCATCCTCTATACCACGTAATGTACATACATATTAATATAATGTGTATAAAATCAATTCAGAGTCCAGCATTGTACCGACGCTACATACATACATTCTATATTCTAGGGCATTGGAATAGTAAGAGGGCAACTCGGATGACGATGATGATGCTTATGGCTCTGGAAAATATCAAAGGAATATCAGTACAGTAATTGATGCAATAGACTTGAATTTTATTGGCCTTATATATTACGAGAGCTCCACTGTCCTCCACTCTGTACGCACTACTATACACACAGTCTCCGTCTCCCTTTTATTATCATTTTCGTTCTCCACACTGAGGAAAGCAAAGGGCCAAGTTGCGTACACACTACACACACATTATCTATATTATATTATGAGAAGCAAGAATTTAGTTTAGTTTTGTTATATTTATTGCAGCATGCCACTTTTGTCTCTTCCTTCTTTCCGTCTCTATTTTATTCTCTCTAGACTCGAGACTTGTTGACAGTTCTATAGATTATACAATATACTTACTTACTTACTTACTTACACAGTTCCCAAGCTATTACATTAAAACATCCTCTTTCTTCCAGTCCGACACAGAAAATTGTTTATGACAACAAAATACAACAAGAAGTAAGAAGTATGGATTTTGGATACATACAATACATTGAGAGTTGGGAGATTGGGGATACATACAGACAGACACAATGGAGAGGAGCAGCAGCATTATCTCGTTTCCCATAATATTATAGTCAGTCACAGTTATAGTCATGATGAGGGTGACAATAATAATGATGATGATGATTAAGGATTGAGGATCTAGGACAGTTATAGTCATCATGAGCGTGGATTTCAATATGTAGTATCTCCAATAAATACAATCAGTGTAGTATGATAGAATTCTTGAGAAAACCCGCAGCCTATTTTTCTCGAGTTTTGTAAGCCAAAAGACTAGAGAATAGAGAAAGCCGAGCATTTATGATTCAACATGAAATGCAGAATTTCTCAAAACTGCAGAATTACTGATGGAATTTTGATTGCTTTCTCCAAAGCTTCTAGATATAGATATCTTGCTAAAATGCTAGAATACTTAAATCAATCGAGAGCTTCTGCGTTAAAAAAACTTGAATTAAAATAAACTCAATCAAAACTTTATATAATGATGATATAATCATATAAAGATAATGAGCAATAATAACCTTTATTTGGTGTTACATTACAATTGCATGTATATACACAGGATGAGCAGGATTCCGCCGCTGGTTCTTATATTACTTTATAATCTGGCTAAGCATTGGAATTAACACCTCGTGCGATTAGCGATTAGTGAGAGGATTACATTTATGATTGTACAGTTATTGTATGGTACTTCACATATTATATTATATTTATATTATACATAGCTCGACACTCGACACCCTCTCGCAAAAGCTATTCCTGAATACTGTGGTATTATGCATACGCGTGTATTTATGTATGGAAACTGTAATTGTCAGTATGTTGTATGTTGACATAGGACGGAAAGTTTTCTCTCTCATTTAATGTTTACGTTAGATCTTTATTGGCGCTATATATTTTATATACATTACACTCACTTGCTCCCTATCTTTCTTTGTAAAACACTTTGGGTAATATGCATAATATACAACATTTAT
>JAQIVE010003591.1:0-16407 GCA_034698285.1 Sminthurinus bimaculatus | reverse complement strand
AATGTTAAAAAGCGGAGCGACAGAAAATACGAGTTTTGGAAAACATTTTTTTGAGACATGTTTTTCATGATTTTTTTCTCAGGTATAATTCTGCCTAAATGATTGAAACTTTTTGAAAACACAATCTAAAGAATCTGGAGAATAAGAAAACATAAAGTATCATTTCATGCATACTATTAAATCCGTAGAAAAAACGATTTGTAACTGTCTCAATAGTAAAAGTCCAACCACTGTACTTCATTTTTTCAAAGAATACACCATAATAATAATATGGAATGTTATGGCATTTTTTCATGAATACCAATTTTTAATTTAAATACGCACCATACTTACTATTTAAATTTTAATATAAAAAAGGTAATGGAATAGAGTATTTATTTAATAGATTAGGTAAGGGATTCTCTCTAGGTACTGAAACTTTTAATAAAGTAATAATAATAACATACTTTCAACATCGTCATTATTTATGTTTAAAAATGAATGGTCAATGTTCAAGTCTCCAAAATGTAAAGACAAGTTTGATAAGGCTCTTGCTGATAATACAAGAATTCGGGATTAATTTCAAATTCCCATGACCAAATACCTAGTCAATGGGTGAACGACAAAGATGTGAAATGTATGTGTTAAGTGTGCAACTATGAATACGGCATACGGCAAATACTAGTATATATATTTACAATCCACAATCCAGCACAGTCAACTCAACAGTCAACAATGACTTTGTGTATTTTGTATTTATAAATATGACATATTCCCTTTCATTTCATTTTCAGCCTCCTCTTCATTTATAACAAACATTATCAGCAACTTAATACTTAATCATTTCGCATGTATGTATGTCCCATACTTACATTTCTTTATATTTACAATCTGTTGAATGGTACACACACACACAGTACACTGTTTACATATTAATAATACCTACATTTTTGCAATAATATATTGTATAAATGAGTAAGTAGTAAGTAGACATTGACTACAAAAGTAAAAGATGAAGATGAGAATTTTCAATTTCTCTTTTATTTACTGTTTCCTACAGCATAGGCAATCCTAAAAAACACTCAACTCATAATAAACACAGGTACAAGTGCACAGGTGCACATGGGAGTATATAATATATTATTTTCTTCTACTTTATTTCATTTTATATATTGTGACATGACCATTATTGTTGACTATTCATGGTGGCAAGCACAATTTTAAAAATTTAATTTGTGAATCGAAACCTATGAATTGTACTCAGATATGGTACATACATGTACATACATACATGTGAAAATATGAATCCACTGAAAAACGTACACCGGTAGACTACCAAATAGACAATGGAAAACAAAAATGTGTCACAGAATAATAATGATATTTTCTTCTTATATTATATCCTGCATCTAGAACTAAATGAATATGAAAAGCGAATTTACTCCTATGTTTTCTATCAAGTATTTTTACAATACATAAATACATTAGAGAGTGAGAGGTGGTGATGGTACACCATATTTTTCATCTTCATCATGATTCTCCATGGTTGAAACTTCAACTCTTGGACTAATAATTGGTACAAAATCTCCGATTTCAAGTGATTAGAAGCAGAAACTGATATGGATAATAAACAACTTGGGGCAACACAGACGAATTATGACTGCTCATAATGCATGCACATTAAATATACACAAGATTGAACATTGAAATTGAAGTAGAAGAAGAATGATATTAAAATATAAACAACTATGTCTCTGTCTCTACTAAAGTTCATTTTGCATACTTCCATGTTGAAAATGTATGATACGAGCAAATTGCATTGTTGTTCCTTTTATAGCGGCGTTGCACATTGACAATGCCATGCAGAAATAAACGGGCAAAAGTGACAAATGCCCAAGAGAAAATATAAAGATAAGGATGAAGAGCATAGAGAAAGATAGAGAGAGAGAGGTAGAGATAGGGAAAAAACAATCATAATGTTATGATCATTTGTACTTTTTATGTCCGTGAATTATTTTTGAATATTCCGTGATGTCTTGACTTGATGACAACAATGGAAAATGCAGTAATATCGTACCATATCATGTAGAAAAAGGCAAAACAACATTCAACATTACAATTTAAAATACCAGAAGAGAATCTCAATAGCAGGGAGGTACATACATACAACAAAAGCAAGGACAGCAACAACAACAAATCTAGCAATATCCATCATTTTTTGCTTTTGGTTAGGGTATCATCACCATGCATTTTGTACATTTCTAACCTACATGACAATCGAAGACGGTTTCAAACCCTTTTTATAGATATTTCAACTGATATCTTCTATGCATATGTAACTGACTGATCCATTCGTAACGTAAGAGAAAAGCTAAAAATAATATTATATTATACAAAATCATAGATGATAATAATATCGAAGTGTCAAGTGCAAATGCATTCACAATTGAGAGTTAAGTAGTTACCAACATTAGAAATAGATACTGATAGTTGCTGCTACTGTTACTATTTCATGATACTCACGTCTCACATACCCAGTCACAAGGTAATTGCACATGTATTAAATTGATATATACCATACCGATTACAGATACATATTATGGGTACTAGAATGTCTAAAAAATCAAGTGACGTGAGAAAAGCAAAAAAATAAAGTCAGGCAGAAATAAAAGGAGTGAATAAGACGGAGAAGAAAAAGAAGAAGAATACGAGAAGAACGAGACCGTTTATCTTTATTTTATGATCAACAGTTTGAAACCATCGGCATTTGCAATTCACAATCGATTTAACACTTGCTTGATTGAGCAAATGATACACAACACAATAAATACAAAAAACCTAGATATGTGTAATGTGTAGTCAATGCTCAATATGTATGAAATCTAGTGAATCTAAATTCCAAATAAAAGTATAAAGTCTACTTTTTAATAATGATGATGATGATAGTGACAAGGAACTTATTTATACGGAAAAAGTACAATACTGCATAGAGTATAATAGTTACAATAAAAATACAATGGCCCGCTCTGGTCTGGCCAAAGTTTTTGCATTATACACACGCATTATCACCATTATCGTGCAATTCTCGATTGATTTGAATTTGATCCCTTTGACTGGTTATCACGAAGGAAAAAAGAGTATCTATATATCTTCCTTTCTATTTATTATGTGTAATATAATAATATAAAATAATTCTCATGATCGAAAAAGATTTTACAAAGATTTCTTCCTAGATAAATTGAGTCAATTCAAGTCACTAGGCTAAAAGGCTGAAGATGAGGACAGACAAACAGAGGCCTCCTAGTCATATTGATATCTGTAGATATAAAATAGTTAGGGCGTTCCCCCATTTTTCCTTTCTCTATTTTCTTCTTTCTCCTTCTAACCTTATGGTAATGATAATGGTGAGATGGAATTAATAAATGCGAGGTATGGTGTGGTGGTACATAATGATAATGGTGTATTTTAGACACGCGTGTATATTTATGTACTTATTTTAATGAAACTTAATGGATTGCTTATTGATTATGTGACTAATTACAGATCTGCCTTTAATTATTATACCAAAGTTTTGTTGTATATTGTACCTATATGTATGTACACACCACATTTCACATGTGTGTAACTCTGTTATGCAGTTTGTATTTTCTTTATAAATATATGCATTACGCAGCTGCCGTCTCTGTTAATTGTGTTTAATATATTGTGGAAAGAGAAAATTAAACTTTTAATTACCTTCAATGGTCAATGGTCCGTTCGTTTCTATCATTGCCCATTCCTGTGCCAGTTCATTGTGACTTGCCATTTGTCGGTTGTACAAGTAGAAAGAAATCAAAAGTTAAAATAAATAAGATGATGGTCCAAGATTGGAAACTCTCCTGCTTTTCTCCACAGTCTTCAGCCTTCCCTCAGCAAATTTCGGTTTTAGATTCATAAGCGTTGAGGTTCAGTTGGAGTAAAAATTGGAATGACATGTTTCATGCTTTTCATCACAGTTTTTTCACCATGGATTGTATCAAGTTTTTTAAGTTTTGTCACAGGTTTCTACGATATGTAATAGTATGTTGGTGATATTCAGTATTCTTATGTTATCCGCATATTGAACATTAAAACGGATTAAATTACAGGATTATTTTTTTACAATGATCACATTCTCATTAAATTTTAATGTTATGGTTTGTCTCAGTTCTCATTGTCAATTCAATTCCATTTCAATCCTTCATATATTGTTCTCATACATTTAAAACCGACGAGTCCCTTTCTCATCGAGGTTGACATTTGAGTTTATAGTTTGACTTTGAACCAAGAAAGTCGGAATGGGATTTTTAAACGTTTTTCTTTCTTGTCAATGATTACAATGGCAGAAGGAGCTTTCAAACGAATAATAGATTTCTGGTTGTTCGGGCTATAAAAACTGATGATGATGATGAGGATTGTTGATAATTATTAGTGTGGTTATTGCTGATAGATTTTTTTCCGTTTTCTTCTCCACCTCCTTCTACAATAATTTCTTCCGTTTCTTTTTCATCTAATAAGCCCCAGACCGGTTTCCTACTCATTATTGTCTTTTTAGATGCTGGACATAATATTCTGCACGTATAATATAATATTAGTATTCTTCATAAGTGTACACTTTCTTTTCTTATATTGTTTCCTCGCTTATTTTTATGTGTATAAAGATTGCAAAGGATGTTGTGCAGAAAAAAAATGCGATTGTAGTTTATTTTATTTTTATATTGTACATTTTTCGTTTCCTATCACGTGAACCTTGTTCGCTTATAAATACTATTTAGTTAGTCTAGTTCTTTAGTGTATCTATGTCTTATTATTTTAAATTTTATATATAAGTTGCAGTCTATATAGTATCTGAGAAATTAGAAACTGTACATATTTAACGGTGACAATTCGCACAATTGGAGAAGGAGGAGAGAATTGAATAAGCGAATGAATGAATGAATGAATTGGATTAGAATTTTGCTACCACTTCTTCTTCTTCTTCTTCTTTTGCACTTCGTCGTTTCGTTTTTCTCACGTCGTCACAACGTCAACATGAAATAAAATAGAAAAACGAATAATGAACTGATGATAATGTGTATGGAAAAGTGTACCACTCTGTCTCTGAATCAGCTCAATGGAAGAAAACAACAACAAAACCAGAAAAGACAGAAGCAATAGATGAATGTCACAAGTCATACACGCACCGTAATTTATCGTGTAAAGTTAGTTGTTGTTTAGTTATAATCCATTGAACAGTATAAAAAAATAATACACACTCAAACACTTACTCAGGATGTTCAAAGGAAGAAGAAAAGTGTCTTGACAAGTAGAATAAAAGTGCAGCACATACACATATGTACATCCACAAGACAATAATAATTTATACCGAGGACGTGACTTGACCAAGTTCAAATTTCCTCCAACAATAATAACTTGAAGAAGAACAATACGTTTAAAGGATAATAAATTATTTCACTGGGGACGAGCACGCACCAGGTCAAAAATCAAATGAGTTCCGGTCATCACTTTACTATTCATTATTATTGTAAAATGCAGAAAGTTGGTTTTGGTAGAACTAATATTATGAAGATATAGCTGGTAGAAGAACACTGAACACACCAATTAAAAGTTTGGGACACTGTTGGCTTGATTTGATGGGGTTTTTTTTGTGCAGTTGGCAGTTTTGACAAAAAATTTACAGTCCGTTGCCCGGTCACAAGTCACACTCTCAACAATCACCAACAATGGTTACATGATACTGATTCGAAAGAATTAGAGAGTGGTGTAACATCAGGTATCATCAAACTTCCTGAGAATGTACAGCTCGAAAATTGTAATTAAAAAGATGATGACAACAATGATTGATGATTCTTGTTATCATATACAGCCGGCTGTTCTCCTTCTTCTCTGCCTGGATTTCTTCTTCAGAATTTGATAGTAATATTAATATCAGTGATAATTCAATAATGTAGTGACACTGCACACTTAATATCACAGCATTAAAGATTATTGCACATTTCTAAACCATCATATTAGACCGATCGCGAAAGGTTAAAGTTGCCCTTTTCTTTTCCGCTCCTAATTGTTCTTGTGTGGTGAGTTTTGATTTGAGCTTGTGGCTGCTTAGCTGCTACTTTTTTGGGTTGCCGGCCTTCTGTCTACCTCTTATCTATATTGAAAATTGAAAAAGATCAAAAGTCAACATCAATAACCATAATAAAGTGGGCACAACAACAATACAACAAGTACATACATACACAACTACAATTGAAATCCAAACTAAGAATGCAAGAGCACATTACTATATCACACGTACTTACATACACTAACTCTATCCTCTTATACAGTTATTATGGAAAAACAATACCCACATTAATAACAACTATTGACAATGATAATGATATTGATAATGGGAGGAAAATATTAAACTTGGTGTCATAATAATGGTGGCGTCATTATGATTCTCTTTCCCCACACACAGACACAAAACACATGTACACAATTATAAATGTATAATACATGTATTTATTTTTAACACATGCCGAATCTATACTGACACTGAACTGACACTCTCCATTCTTTGCCCAACATATTAGAATAATATGTGAAAATTATAGTTTCTAAATATATTATACTATGCAGCCCCTTTCCTCTACCTGCAATCTATTGTATTTTGCATAATATTTTTTGACTCGGCGTGCCGGTTGCTATACAATAAATTTTATGTCAAAAATATAATTATATTTTGCATGTTCATTTTGCATGCATTTAAATGTGTGTCTGTTTGTGAGTCAACTGTGGAAAAGTCCACAAAAAGTTCTCAGTCTTCACAATATTATACCCAAGTTTGAAGTTGTAAGTACAATTTTTTCATACTTATTTTATACTCTTTTGCGGAACGTGGATGACAAAATATATTATGTGTATCAACTACTATAAAAAATATTTGAGAGAGGAATTTACATTTTATTTAATTTTACTGTATTTTATTTTCACACCGCTTCTGCTTTAGTTGGCAACTATGTGTATATGTATACAATATAAGGGACGATGAAGAGGCGAGAGCACTAAAACTAAAGATGACGACGATGATACATGTATATAATAGGTAGTAAACACAAACTGAACCTATTTACCAAAGAAACAGGTGGATTGGACTGATGAGAGAGCGTGAGACGCGATCGTTTGTGTTGTGTGTCTTCACTAGTCTTCAGATAGAGAATGAAATCAAGTGTGTTGATGCTGCATGCCTGCCTGCTTCACTTGAATGTATATTTTTTCGCTCTTTCTCTCTCTCCCTCTCTCTTTCTTTCTACGAGTGCAAATGTGAATGCCAATGCCAGGCCAGGTTGTGTGTGATTATGATGATGTGAGTGTGCGAATCCATACAAATACACACTTATTCACCTATTACTTCCATATACACACTACGTATTTTGTTATTAGCACTCAGGACTCGACTTTGCACAGAAGAATTACGATTACGAATACTATCTCGCCTGCACTGTGCATAATATAATAATATGTTATACGATACGAATGAATCCGATAGACTGGGCGATAAGTAAGCAAGTTGAGCTTTATTGCCAGTTGCATTGCACTGTCTACTGTCTCTATAAAATTCAAACTAAAGCCTTATGCTAAACGCAAGAGAAAGAAGACTCAACTTCAACTTTAGCTTTAAACGTTAAGTTAATCTCTCAAAATGAAGTCAAGTCTGTAGAGTATACAACAATATTATATTATGTTATAATATAATATCAGTATTACCCACACTCACAACTCCGCATCTTCTTTTCTGTCTTTGTCTTGTCGTGTCTTTCATTGTGGTTCTTGCTTGTTATTTTTCCACCCCAATGGCATCAACATAAAAAATCAACCACCTTTTCCATTTCCATCACCTGTACATACATATGCATCATGTATGTGTAGTTGTGTAGTATGTACATTTGTAAATTGGTATCTTTGTATCTTGGAAAATAAAAAGACAGAAGCAACAATGTCGTCAATCTCTTGTACATATATATACATGTACATTACCTACAGTCAAAGCCCACAAACAACAATAACACTAAAAAAGACGAAAGGATGAAATGACAATTGAAACTAAAAAAACTTAAGGAAGACTCAGGCTGACTTGTTAAACTGAGATCTAAACTGACATTCGACATTCCCCATTTAAATAAATAGATAAATAATGTACTCATGGTCTAATGTCTTGTCTTACAGCTAACATTATATTCGGATGATGCGAAAGAAATAAGAATCCTGATTCCTGATACAGCTGACTGATACACTGCTACATTTGCTGCCTACGTTCACATTCCTCATTTCCATATCCGTACTCGTTTTGTTGTTTGATAACATAATACAGTTGAATCTCGAGCATTAAATTTACGGGGTGGCCAAGAAAATCAGAAGAACTTTTATCAACGTTTAGGTACTACCAATTTCAAAGATAACGTTTTATGTAGATTTACTTTTTGGACCTTTTTCGGGGAAAGTTGCAAGTCAAAAACTTGTCGTTCAGAAAAATTGTCGAGTTTTTTATCTTTCGCACTTTAGCATATTAAGATTAGAACTTACTACTTATTGCATTAATATGCATTAGATGTAAACTTGTATAGCTTTTTGCTTTTGAAAAATGATTTTGTGTTAAATATTTCAAATTTTCTAAATCACCCTGCACGTGCAACATGCAATGCATATAATATGCAAATAATAAACGTAAGGACAGTGAAGATACAGGATCACAGTTGTGCCCATACAAAAATCCTGGTGAATGCATACATAATATAAGTATGTATAATATGTGTTTCACCTCCTTCTTTCAATTTCCAACGTAAGGTACTTATAAATAATATATGTATTATGAATGTATAATAGGTAAGCAAAACCAAGACGAGAAAGATAATGAAAAAGATATTGAGATACAACACAGAACACAGCATAATGCATTGAACGTTAGACTTTATACATAACGCCGCTTCTTCTACATTCCTATTCTTATTGTATCGAAATCAAAGGATACTCTGCATAATATTGACTCATTCACACAATGAAATGTACCTAATACCTACAAATAATACATCTTGATACAGCGGTACACATACACAATACACATGGAATCCGAAGCTGAATCCGACACTATAAACAACTACAAGCCTACAATATGTGCCTGTGCTGAAGAGAAGCACGAACACTTTGTACCCTGCATTTTTATTATTTTAAAGATTAAAAAAAATGTTTTTCTCAATTATGGTGACAATACAATAAGGAAACGAAAATGATACTGCCTATAAGTACACAGGTCACTTTTCCGGTAGAAAAAAATCTACATGTATCTAGTAGTAGAATTTTTGTGATTCAAGGATTTCCCTTATGAGGTTGGTCTCGTTCTTCTGGATAGTTGACATGTGTATATTATTATATACTGTCTGCGTACACAGTATACTCAAAAGTGCATAATCGAATTAAAAACAACATAAACAAGTGTGAGAAAATAAAGCAGAAGAAGACACATTCCACTTGGCCATACTTACAAAACTACCTGCAGTATGATTGAGCCTGGTGACCAAGCTGCTCACTGCTCACTGCTCACTGCTCACAATCAGCATTTAGGTATACTGAATACTGAATCGATCAACATTTTATGACACACTTTATTTCTTATGTATAATGTAGATAAAGTTGCCTTGTTCTGAGTACAAAAACATTACATCAACTATTGATCATTCATAATAGAACGTTTTGCTCTACACGATCAAATCCATAGATATTGTAACAAGCTAGCTAGATAGATGGATGTACACATCGCAGATACTTGGATTAATTGAAGTATAGAAATAATATTGAAAGATTTAAAGATCTGATTCAGTTCATCTAAAAGATTACAATCTATATACATATACTTACGCAGCTATTAACTTTTCTTTTTTTCCCGGTCACTTTGTGAAAATTTACATAGCTTTACAACGATGAAGACTATATAGTCTCGTCATGACTCATAGTTATGATGCGCGTACCAAACTTAAGAAGTTAAGGGACGTTTTTGTTTATGTCATTTTTTTGTATTAGGTACATATGTATTATATCGAAACGAGTAAGGAAACAATATTAAAATGATGACCAATAAGCACAAAAGAAGAGAGAGAAATAGTCCCACTTAAGAAGGAAGATATTATTACTATTATTTATGCCATAATAATATATAAAATTATTATGGTGATTTTAAAGAGCTTAAAAACAATTTACTTTACATTGTACCTTTACATTTTGCATGCCATATTGATATTCCATTAAATTACATTACATTCTTTCATCACAAACAAAGTCATGTATATGCATATGTATGTGTAAAATTTTTGCATGGCTATTAAAAATTAAAGTGCATGGATAAAGGAAAACTTTTTTCGAAAAACTCCCATTTCCCATAACTCTACATACCTTTTTGAGTGTACAAAACCAATTTAATGCTGATTTGGATTTTGGACATGGGTGATGATGAAGTGATGAGCCAACTAATGGTATGTCAGTATATAGTGTACTTAGTACTTAACTACATATCATAGATAAATGATAAAGTCAGAATCAGGTAAAGCAAAAACCAAATGGCAAAGTTGATTCATTCGTTTTAGGTATATTCACGCATTGCATTGAGAAGAATAAAATTGAGGGAATTGTGTACGAAAGAACACATAAGACACGGCTACGTATATATGTACAATGTACAGTGCACGGGGACACACTGTTATGTACGTATTGAAAAGTAGATGGGTATAATCGTGTAGGTGTCTTTTCCTTATGTGATTTGAAAATTCGAAATGGCAATAGAGTTACGTAAATGGCAACACTACTCTTTACTCGTCTTTTTATGTACAATACTAATACGAATCTAGGAAAACTATAAAGCCAAAGCCACAAAAACAAAATGGAATCATAATAGTAATACCATGATGCTAATGACGAGAAATCCGATCAAAATAAAAAAACTTGACTTGATGAACGGGCACGACCGAGAAAAAGAAAACGAAGAAGAAATAAGACTTCATTTTGCCACCATACATCATAATATTCATATATTAAAACGAAGCAAAACGAAGGAACCAGCTTTGACCTTATAGCCTATGCTAAAATATATGTACCTTAGTTGACGTTCATTAAAAAAAGGAGCTGAGAACATGACACATTACACATCATCTTGTGTATAACATCTCTAAGGAGGGTCGTAATCCCAATGTTGTCCATTTGATATGAATGTGATCAACTTTTATCTGTATCTACCTATATTCTGTTTCTTCTTATGCAAGCAGTTTGAGATAGTCGTCGTCGTCGTAACATACAAAATGTACATATTACGTTAACGAGTTGAAGGTAGTTAGTTATAACAATCTATAATAACCTTTTCTAGCAACACATACCTACAATCTTCTCTTTATGCAAACCAACAGAAGAAACATAGTGGAGCCTTTGCAAGATCGGCTATTTGAAGTCTGAATAGTCAAGGAAATTGTAAACTGTATCATATTCAAATTCATTTTAAATCCGCACACACACACACACACAGGCACACATAAACGTTACCCTTAATTCTTTTTCATTATTTTTTATTATATTATTATACAGTTTAACCATAAACCAAAAAAGTCAAGAAAACCAAAGCAAAGCAAATTAAACCAATTTCATACAAATACCATAAGAAAATATAATATCTGTAGGTATTCTGAGTATACAACATATAGATTTTCTATGTATGTTATGAGAAACATAACGTTTAAAGACAGAGGGGGAGAAAAAAAGGAACCATAAAAGTCGTCATAAAACCAATTGAAAGAGGGTATCAAGTTCTCATATCAATCTTCCATGTATACATGCTCATTGTATTGTACATTGTACAGTATTATTATATATTATTACGATTATAATAATAATGATATTATGTATTCCCTTTGTAAACTTTATTAACTCTCTGCCATTATCCATTACAATATTGGTCGTGTTGCGGTCAATGTGGATGATGGCGGTATTGAATTGGATTTGGATATGAGATTGGGATGAGAAAGATTTAAACCTAATCAGAAGACGAAGACGAGATAGATCCATTGGATACACTGTCTTACACTTCTTATACATTATATGTACAATGTACAGTACAGACACATACATGCACATGAGTATTCATTCTAATGTAATAATTAATAAGGGTCATAATGTAAATATGTAGAATTCGTCCATTCCTTTTTCTATCCATCTCCTTAATTTTTGTTGTAATAACATCATATTATAATGGCAACCTAATAGGAACCTAATGTGTATTACAATAACATCTAATCATATAATCCCACATTTTGTATCACTTTTTTCCTTTAAACAAAAAGATGAGATGACATGCGTCATAATAAATAAAGCATAATGTAGCTTTGAAACTTTATAGCTTTGTACATTGTACAATTGTAAATTGGAAATTGGAGTCAGCGGAAAAATGGATCTGGAAGACGAAGACGAAGGGAGCAAAAGATCACACATGACTTTTGGTGGCACATCGTCTTCCTCTCATAATCGCGGTCGTATATTGTGGATTCATCCATTACTGCTATCTGCTGTACACATGATTCCCTCATAATAGTAAAATATTACCCTATACAAACTTGCCTACATGTAGAGGGAAAATGTGGGATAAACTATTCATGAAAATCATGAATCAGTTCAAGAAAAAAATACAAAACAAAATATCAACATTTTGTGTGCATGTATTACGTGGATATAGGTATTTGTACATACCTATATGCATGCACAAGTGCATATACACGACATACGTACTATGCACCTGAATTCGTTTCATGTTTCATTGAATGTTGTATTGGATCGGATATTGGATTGAAGCATCTTAGTTCAATGCACATACCTATAGTTGTTTGTAAATTTTTTACCTATATAGATTTTTAATATTATTATCATCATCATGCGAACCAGCCAGTTTTTCATGAAGAAGAAGAAGAGGCCAAGACCAAAAATCAAGTTAAGTATATACATACAGCTTATTTAAGTAGAAAGAAAAACGAATAAGACAAAAGTCACATCTCTTTTAACTATTACATTAACTGTAAGTAGTAGGTAAGTAGTGACTGTGATGTGAGCTAAAAAGGTCTATTAAGTGGAATGTAATAAAATAATGAATGACAACAAATACAAGAAATACTATCAGCTAGATACACATACACAATACATACATACATACACATGATGTATGCACATATTTAACTAAATAGGTATCTAATACAAGTTTTTTCTTCCATCCAAACACAATTCACCAAAACAAAAAAAAAAACAATACTCACGCATAATCATCATCATAATAAATTGCAATAGGTTATGAATATGCACATATATATGTGTGTTTGTAGTTTGTATTATAATGCCTGTGTTGTGTATGTATTACAAGTTGATTTTATTTAAGACTAAAGGGCTACGGAGATTAGCTGGGGTAATTACTATGGACATACAATAATCATAATCAGCGAAAAAGAGAATGATTAGCCATTAGCTTCGCAATTTTATGCCATGCCATCACCAGCACTCACACATTGAACTGACTGAACTGTAGTTTTGTTGTTGTCGTTGTCTCTTGCACGTATGCATGTACATAATATGCATACCATACGCTAGTGGGGCAGCATCGGACACGCATGAAATAGACGCAAGAAAAAACAGCTGGATGCAGCAACGTGAGGTTTTATTTTGTTGCATTATTATTTATTATTACTCATTTTCGTTTGCAAGTTCATATTATGTTATACTTCATTCCTATTCTCAGTGATGAATAATAATATGTGAAAAAGAAGGGGGGAGAATAAAATGCGAAGCAAAATGAAATGAAAGAATTTTCAAAACGATATAGAGCTAGAGAGAGAGAATAATGCAGTTAGATGCACGATTAGCATCTTGACCTCACGTTATTATTATTACTACAGAAATTTACATTTACACACATATACAAACTATACGACAACAAAACAAAACATAAAGGACAAGAGACGAAGAAGAAGAAGAGGAAGAAAAGTGCTGCAGAAAATTATGTATGTATGTAAGTAAGTATGAACGACCGCGAGGACCCCAGCAACATATAGAGATCCAGCAAGGTATCATTTTCTAAAAGGGCATAAAATGCCAAATACCCCTCTAATTCTAATAAATATTGCGGCGTGGGTAATTCAGTTATATTATTATTATTCCTCGGGACTCTGAACTATATGCATAATATTTATAATACATTAGCAGTTTAACAGAACATCATTACAATTACAATTTACAGTACAATAGCTCTCGAGAAAAAACTATCCCCTTCTCAATATACAATGTACATATACATATGCATAGTATTGTGTTCTATGTAATACTGTAGCACAATACCAAAGCAATCGAAACAATTTTGAGAAAAATCTCACTCAAAACAGCACGACTATGTGAAAAAAACGATGATAAAGATCATGATGATGATAAATGAGTGAGAGAGGGAGAGAGAGATGATCAACAGGCTAAAAGATCCAAATCGTGTCAAAATAGTTTAATTATATTATGCCTATGTAATATTTACCTAAATACACCGTGTATCTAATATCATGTAATTATTTGCTATCATATTATACCCAGCACAATACAACATACATATCTGCAAACGAAATAATATGTACAAGAAAGAGCTAAAATCAAATGGCAAAAGTTTTTCCTGCTTTAATTGAATTCGTTATCTACATACATAATATAATGTAAGTAAGTACTGAAGACTGAAGTAAACATCCTATAGCGATGAGAGAAGAGAAAGAAATAGGTATAATATTTACATAGCTAACGCTAACGTTTTGTTTATTACTTGCGTATATAATATCTTATTTCTATTCATTTTCTTGGAAAATCATGTGTGAAATTTTTTTCGAATGAAAAAGGGAAGTAGATAACTATATATAAAAATAAGTATGTCATTTTCCCCTACTTAAGGTAAATTCTTGAAAAAAGCCGTCCTTTGCTATATGTAGGTATGCATAAAAAGTGGAATATGGAATCTTACTGAGCTTTTTGTTTTCTTGGTTTAGTTTCGGAGGTAGAAGATTAACATAATGACCGACCACATTTTCGCCAGTATTTAAATGTTCAAAAGGGTTAAACCTTTGATCCCGTGTCCTAGCCCTTTGTGGATTTTGACTAAATTTGTTTTTAAAATAACTTTCATAAATCTCATCGTCAGTGACTTTTAAGCCGATTTTTTGTAAACTTTTCATAGCATGAGAGGATTGAACAGATGTACTATATCTACTAGTACATCTGATATCAGGCATGCAGTATGAAGATTTCTACTCAAATGAACCAAGTTGAGAACAACTGTCTATAGTCTATACAAAAATTATAAATAATAATTGAGGAATCGAAGCCTAGTTCTGCGAGTCGTTTTCCAACACCATAACCAACATTATCAAGCATAACTATCTTTTAAGAACAATGCAATCATAAGGAATGAACTAAAAAAATCTAAATAATACGCATCGAGTATATTATTATTTCCAGAGTAGATAAGCAAGTACATATTATTATACCTATATATATACACAATACATCGTACGTACTACATACCTACCTACCTATTTACTTACACCGATTGTAAATACCAATACCAATACGAACTCACACCAAACCAATACCAAAACAGACTTCCGACGTAGATAAGTTAGAAGTTAAGTAACACAATGTTACCAACACGGTACAAACTTTAAATGTGCCGATTGCTATAAATAATCAATCTCACGATGTGATTTATGATTTATGAAGTATAAATGAATTGATGGCACACAATGCGTACAATTTACAAGCTTCAAGCCAATGTATAATATAGTGCATATTAAACAGTACACTATTTTCAAAATATATAGCAACTATTGCTTATTGTACGATGTTTCAAAAGGCTTCATGGAAAAACTACATTTTGTCGAAAAATAATACAACAGGCCAATATTTAAGCCATTCCAACGCGTATATATAACATCAACACATAGCATAAATACCATCTGCAATTCAATGTTTGATTATCCAAATCCAAACACAAAAACAAAAGAAAAGCTTATAGTTCTCTTTGAAGGGGAAATGAAACTTCAGAAAAAGGAGAACCTTATCTAATTTGTATTGTAAACTGATCCCAAATATCTTTGTACTGCCAGGATTACCTCACATATTATTATTATGCCGCATGACATAAGTAAGACGTCTCCATTGCTAATTGGATTGCAAAGACGGGAAAAAAGAGAATACAAATTAAATTATGTTGGTATTTTTAGGCTACACTTTTAGAAAGACAAATTAGACATTTATCTGTTCTTTTTTTTGATTTAATAAAATTTTTTGGAATATATTTGTAAAAAGTACTAAGTGAAATTTTTTCATTAG
>JAQIVE010003590.1:0-16409 GCA_034698285.1 Sminthurinus bimaculatus | reverse complement strand
GCTTCCAATAGTAAGACTCCAAAAAAGTGAAAGGAATTTTCTTATAAGACTGTCTTACTAAAAGAACATATACGGTACTTGTACATTTCTTGAACGCCCGTATGTACAATGTACATTTACTTAACTTTATTACTGTTTTGCTTTTCCTCTCTGTTTTCTGAGTAAAAACTCCGTAAATATTTTTACATTTTTATACTTCTCACTCTCTCTTAATCTCTTTCTCTCCGCAGTCAGAAAATTAGCGGATATAGTGGAAGAGCTCGAATTGAATCGACTCAAGTCTAGAGGATAAACATGGGATTCCTTTTATATACATTGTAAATTTGATTTTTGCTCGGATTGAAAGAAAAGTGTCTGTATGTTTTATGTATGTATACCTGTGTATAATGTACACTTAGGTAGTTAGTTTCAGATCAATAAAACAGCGACGACGCTTGTCATACGTATGTCCAAGTTGAAAATGTGGTTGAAGAGTCGGCCGTTGTTTTAAACAGTACATAAATGTTTACATTTTTTTCATTTGTATCATTATATGCGAGATGTTATGAAATAAAGTCAAAGTAAACATAAAAATACTCTATTTCTGCAGAGATTGTGTTTCTCGCGTAATCATTCCTGCTATACAAAGCATGCAAGATGCTATGTATGTGTGTGTGAGTAAATGAGGACTTTCACTTTTGTAACAGTCAATGTATGCAGACTTGAATAGCATACGTATTAAAATATACTATTATAATTCCTATCTAAAGTCTACAATATACTTAAAGCCACAAGGCAAAAAGGTTGATTTGAATTCGACTATTCAAGTGTCTAGGCAAAACAGAAAGTTGGCTTGACTTGTGGTATAATATTATGTTGAGACAAAGGCTAAATTTTCACTTGTCTCAATGTAACATGTAATGAATATATGAATTTTGACGTATTGACTAATAATGATAACCATGTTAACCTATGGGTAATATTATTCGTAGGCAAAAGGGAATAACTCTTGATTGACCAAGAGCCATAAAGTTCCGTCCGTGTAGACGTAAGAGAATGTGCTGAGAAGGCTGGAGGGTCGTGTTCAAACTTACAGCGTATATGAAGGCTCAAGTAAGGGGAAATTTGGAGCAATTTTTGGCTCCGTCCAAATACATGGAGTACTAATTATTCAAACATGTACATTGTACATACGTGCATATTTGAAGAATCAAATCAATGACGAGGATCAAAACAATGTCGTAAAGACAAAGCTGAATGGAAAAGGACCAAAGATGAAAGAACCCTGTTGTGGTTTACTCGCATTTTCCTCTCTCGCTGCTGCTCGTGACTTAAGAGAGAGAGTAATGAAAATGAGATACATATTATGTACGTGATATGTATAGAACAAATTTTGTCACTCGTCGTGGGAGACAAAGAAAAAGGAAAAATGATTGCCGTTGAATAATATTTACAACTACAAACTATGAATGTACTGTACATTGTACATGTAATGGATGAATCAGCTGTGAGCAAAGTCTCCCTTTTTCTCTCGCCTGCTTCTATCATGTGCAAAATGTATATTCTTTGTTTATGAGTATTACACCGAGTTTCGAATAGTTCCGGTACATGCAAATAATGTAGCGATAATCATATAATAATAATTCTTCATGTTTCGTTACTTTTCCCTTTTGCTACAATTTTTCAAATCTTTTATAGGACTATTGTGTTTATTTATACAACATAACGTATAAGAGTATTCATACTCCCCTACTCATTATCCAGTTAGCTGCACACGGACATTGTTGCAATATCAGTAATGATGATTCCATTTCGTCAACGTATGCATGCATACATACATATTATGTGTACATTTTACATACATTAGTTTGTATACACGGAAAGATTGAGGATGTGGGGAGAATGCATCGACATGACTTGATTAGGATCACGGTATAGCCATAGAAATTCCTAAAACACGGACGTATATATATAACTAAAATGCACAGTTTGATGGCTTTACATGAATGTATACAAGAAAATATAACTTCATTAATTTAAAATTCCTAAACTTTCGGACCCTTCCCGTATTCATCGTCAGAGGTGGTCGAATAGTGGACGAATCGTTTTAATTAGGAGGTTTTGCTAAACTCCGTATACATATGTATACCATATACATTATACATTGATCCAAGAGTCTCAAAACCAAATCGCATGACCTTACATGTTCTGATACCTTTGAAAATCGTATATGTACAATGTACATTGTATATTGTGAGAATGCACAGTTTAAAGAACAAGAACGCCAATGATATGGATTGGCTTGATTTTTTGAGTACAAATTTTTGACGATTCTTTTCTCTTTTATTTACTTAGTATTATTTATGTTACACGTGCATATTACATTGTAATTTCATAACCATCCTCATCAATATGGGGATGGTTATGAGGGAGCGTTAATTAGACAAAAAAGTGAACTCAAGGAAAAATTACTTATTTACTTAAAAATTACATATGCATTATAATATAATGCTTTTTATGCTCATACATACATAATATTATTATGCATGTATGAACATACTACGAAGTTGTACCCATATAATTTTTAAATTTTATTTGCACTGTTGAACAGTAATTAAATGTAACTTACCTAATAATACCATTTCAAAGTGTGATATTGGGTGAGCATGTTTGTGGCACCGCATAAGCTTCAATGAATCTACATTCCATAGTGTATTGTATTGTACCTGCTTCTCCTCATTTCTCATTATCGGCAAAGTGTTTGCGGATGCATACATCAAACACAACGATGATGACGAGAATGTGCCTAAATCAATTAACGTTCATATAATAGACTTGTTGCATAATCTAATATGTATGTGTCTTTGTCTGTGCATTTGTGTTTATTGGTGTGTGTGTTTGGTGGTCTTGGTTAATGATTTTAGATGATTTCTTTCTCTCTTACTCGCTGTTAGTTTCATAATGCAGAAGGTTTTTATGTCATTCTTTGCATATAGATACAATATACACAAATAAATATCTTCATAATAAAAAATTGAAAAGTATTAGGCAGGAAAGAAGCTCAGAGTGAAACCTGTTTTCTAGCACGTATGTATGTACATAGTTTTGGGCCCAGTACGCATGTAATATGCAAGTAAACGAGAGCACCGGAGGTTTTTTGTTTATATGTACATGATACATTTAGTATGGGAAGCGGCAGCTTACGAAGCGCCAGAAATGATACGCGAGAAATATCAACTCAGGCATATACACAAATTATGTGTCCATGGGCAAATTTATAGGTATGCGCACATACACATACTCACACATACATACAATCGATCGTACCTGTGTGAACACGAAATTTCGAACATTTCGACTTGACTAGCTCCTAACTCGGGATAAGGTAGGGATTGACATTGCATACAAATACAGATGCAATAAAGTATGACTGTATAAAATACATGGGTCTGCTGTATATATTGTAGCATACATGGATGTGAAAGAATCAAGACTCATCCTGGCATGAGATGTATGGTAAATATATTTGGAGGGAGAGTGCAGAGTAGTATGCATGCTTAATTTTGATACCAGATGTTATGATTAATGATTCCAAATTAACTAAAATCATATGAGATGATACTTATGCGTAGAAAATTGTTGCTCTTAGCAGAAATCGGTTTCCTTTTGATGATATCGCTCCATTTGCTAACTCTGCTTGACTTAACTTGGTGTGATTTTTGGTTTGGTTTTGGTTTGTCTATAAAGAGGCGATTTGAATTGGCTTTCGATTGATAGCGCCTTTTTATTCAGTAACGTTTACTTGATCTCATTCTCAACTCTATTTTCGCTTCTCTTTTTCTCGATCGTCTTTTCTGCATAGTTTTTGCATTCATCGGTATCCTCAACTTCTTCTTCCTTTTGAGATTTATATTGAAAATCGGAAGAATAAGGAAACAAAAAACGTGGACGCGAGAGAGAAAGTGAGTGCAGACGGAGTAGCAACAGAAAAAAGATGTGTTTTCGTCAAAGTATTTTCAGTATAAAATATCATTTAATGACTGGTGCTCGCATATGCAATCGAATTCATTTCAATCGGGATTAACTCCCATATTATTCGTACATGCATATGTATAACATTCATACGTAGATGGATGTAGAACTTTATTTATTGCAGAGATAAGTGTTAGGCGACATACAAGCAAGAAAAAATGGAAGGAGACTCAGTACGACTACATACATGGAGACTAAGGAGTTGAACTAAATGATTATGTTTTTGTGGAAAAATTGTATGTCAATTACAAATATGCGAACAAGGATGATCTGTTCAACTTTCACCAGACTATTTTTCCGTGCATGCAATGACTCGCTGTATAGTGTCTTGTATGTATGTACTCAAGTTATCTAACTTGTGTATGTAGCTATCTAGAAGGAACAAGTCCAAGTCATCTGAGCCTGTTTATTTTCCAGTGAGATCCACGAAGCAGCAAAGCACAGCACGGCAGCAAAGTGGGAAAGAGTGTGGCGAGTCGAGATGAGAACAAGACAAAACGACAGTGTTGATGAGAACACAAGAGCTAACAGGTAGTATATACATGTAATTAAGTATACATAATACAGAAAATATCAAGGAATTACCCAACACTTTACACATTCCTCATTCGATCCTCACATGTGGGCCAATTTCTGTAGCCTTTTCTGACCCCGAACACGTTTCTCATTCTGTCTCTCGCTCCCTGTACCAAAGTTTGCTTCTTACATATATTATATACACTGTACATTGTACATAGTTTCTTCTTCTTCTTCTTCTTCTTGTTGTGGCAATAAGTTTGTGTTTGGTTTGGTTTGTGGGTTATTTAGATTTTGGTTAGTTGGTTCGCCACTTTGACTTTGACTCTGACGGCTCACACTTTCAAAATATCCGTATACACGCGATTCATCTATTTGTATCTATTTATTTCCCTCTCCTCTCCATAAATACAAATACTTATGCACGTCACTCTCGACTACTTTGTAAATACATATAACCTGACAAAAGAGCAAAAACAGATCAACAGACGGAGTAGCAACAGAGAAAAAAGATGTGGTTCAAATGCCTGTACATTCTTATGTATGTATGTATGTAGGTATCTAAGTACATATTAGATATTGGATTGGAGCACTTTTCACTTCTCACCATGATTTATTCAAAAGTGAAAAAGAGGCTCAATTTCCCATGTTTTTCTTGTGCCTGATGCACAGTAAACTGCGCTGTGTGTGCTGTGTGCTGGTGTCAACTGTTTTTTCTCCGTCGCTCCTGCCCTGGACAAAAATGTACGGTGTACACCGTACACAAACATTACACATGTAATGAAGATGATATTGGGAGATAAATATCGATACGAAAAGAGCGTAGAGAAAAAAGAGTCAAACGGATTTCCATTATATTACTTGAGACGTTTACCTTTTCCTGCATGTGTGTGTGTGTGTATGCAATGTGCGACTTGGAATTTCTAAGAACTTTTTGCATAATTAATGTGGGCAATATTTTTATGTATTGTACAAGAAGGAAGATGGAATACGTGTTCAATATGCAGAATGCCGTACACAAAAAGTTGTACATAATATGTTGATACAGCATTGATTACATGAGAAATAAGAGTACTTTTACCCGAAACATTTGAACATGAATTGTAACTTGAGTTGCGAGTCAAAACTACAAATTATAAATCTCGTTTGCTATATCTATGTATAAATAGAACAAGAAGAAGAAGCAAAAGAAAAAGAAGAGATGGAGGATGAGGAAAAGCAAATAAGTTATTATTGTTAGAGAACATTAACTAGTGGGTAATAATACATAATGCAAACTAAAATACAGTGCTAAGTATTATTACTACACACATAACACACATATGTAGTTACATACACTTTTTGAATTGAACCACAGCAATAAAAAGTTGCACCAACCAAAAATTTATAGACTGTCATTTGTGTTGTTTTACTTGGCGTTCCTTGTAGGAAATTTAAAACGGAGAGTTCACAGTACAATAAATAAATTTTGAAATGGATGCTGTGTGTAGTCTTATGTATGTAGAGTCTGAGTTTTTATATCAAGCATTTTTCATGCACATGTATAATATGTAAGAAAAGAGATGGAGAGGATGTAAGTAATAGGGAATTGACTGAGGTTGCCAGGCATGAAAACGTTTATTATGACGAGAATGATGGTTGTGGCTTGTGGCGGTGGTGGTCTGAAATGTTTAAATGGGAATGTGTATTAGAAAAAGAAATCAAACTACTGCTATTTCCTTTCTTTCTTTCCTCATTCTCTTGTTGTTCAACTTTTCTTCGTCTTCTTCTTCCTCTTGGTGTGCATCTTTTTAAGTGCTTCTCCTTCTTCTACTTCTACACACTCCACACAAATAGAAAAGGGAATCTATCTTGGCCTCCTCGAGTGAGAAAACAGTCTAAAAATCTCAACTTTACTTACACTCCAGCTGAAGATTGAGTAAGTAAGTAAGTAAGTAGGTACCTATACAGTTAGTTGCTTACTTACTTACTTGAGCATTTACATATGTATATGCGGGGAGCGTGCAAGTACATAGAAGGAGAAGGAAGAAAAAAGAGCGACTCACCATCAGTGATTAGTATATGAGGAGGATCGATAAATTTCCCTAATGTGGCCATTTATATGAAGGGGAGAAAAATGTCTTTCTCGATGTCTTTTTAAATCGAGATTTTCTCCGCCAAGGATTTTCTTTTTCGTCTTCATCGTCCTCCTCTTGGTTTTCTTCTTCTTCCGCTTCTTCTTCTGCATCTCCTTCGTTCCAGTCTCAAGATCGATTCTCCCCGAGTGCGCATTCCCTTAATCTCTTCTTCGTTTTTCTGGGTAGTTTGCTCATGTACATGTACATATGTACAGTTACAACCGCCTGTTTGTCTATAATGGAGTGGTACATATGTAGCTCCCTTGTATGTATGTTTTTTGCTTCTCCTCCAGATCCATGTCCGGATCTGTCTTTCCTCTCTTCATTTCTTGGCGTACATGGAGCACGTTGTGCGAATGCAAAAAGAAAAGGAGCAGCAGTAGAAAAAGAAGAAGAGGTGTTACTGTAGTGTAAACTGAGAATGTGACTGGCTACATAATAATGCATAGCAAAAGGGAGAGCGATAAAGTTGGAGGGGAGAAATGCGAGAGTGTGAGAGTTTGGGGCTAAAGTAAAGTCGAATTTGAAGTCGAAGTATGTACATACATATACATATTGTACATGTATACATAGAGGAGAGTAAAGTAGCAAGTGAGTGGAGCACTACTGGAGCTCCCCGTAAAAAAATTTCACGGGCTACCAAATTAACTTCCCCCTCTCTCCATCTCTCTCTCTCTCGTTCTCTCTCTCCATTTCACACTTTTCCAGTTCTCCATTCGACGCCATTTATAATACACAGTCTATTAAGGGTGGACGAGGACGAGGAAAACATCGACTCTTTTTATACACTTTTTATAGGCTCCTTTTTCCCTAGTCAACTTCTCTCTCACTTGATTCTCTCTCCTCTCTTTCTTTTCGTTTGCCTTTAGTCAATTCACCAAAAGAGAGTCTCTTTTTCTCTCTCCCTTTTCACGCACCAACAATATCGCATCGCTCGCATCGTATCGCATCCCATCCCATCGCCAAGATTTCCGATATAATGTCGACATCCACACATTTTTACGGCTACATTTCAAACTCCTTCCTTGCTAATATACATACAGCATACACATAGATAGATACACATAGAAACTCATGGAGTCTTATTCTTCTTCCCTTTGGTCTTTTCATGCACAAATAATGTCGAATAGACACTCGTTGAATTACTGTGTGTGTGTGTGTGTGTGCAGAGTGTAGAAACGACTATATTTGTGTGTAGATGAATATACATTATACATAGTTCAAGACTAATGTTTGACTCACAAACTGCCGTTTCATATCAGCTTCATTCTTTGTATGTGTGTGTGTTTATAGTCGAAGAGTCCAAGAGCAAGTTTGTGTATGTATTTTAGTATGTATAGAGATGCAAAATGACGACGTCGCTAAAGGGTACATACATACAAGTAGCTGTAAGATACAAGACACAAGACCAAGTCAAATTTAAAGATGTCTTCTTTCCCATAGTGACTCCTTGTTTCTTTTCATTCTTTTATTTTCTCGGCACTTCTCCGCTTCTCCGCAGAGTTCTCTTTTCAGCTCAGTGTTCAGTTCCAGACCATAACAGAACCTAGAACATACATACACATGCATATACATGGAGAACATAACACAAAACATATGCCAACGACGACAAAGACAACTCTCCAACTTTTATTACCTATGCAAATAAATGCTCAAGTGGGCTCTGGGCTCCGATGTACGATGTGTGTATGTGTATGTATGTACAAAATCCAAGGGACAAAACGAGACAAAACACTAGACGAAATTGAATCTTTCTCCACCACCACCATCACAATAGTAATGATAATAGGATACACACACATATATACAGTATACAGTATACAGCATCCTTGTTTCAATTTTCTTTGACTTTTTCTAGTCAAATAAATGGACTCGACTTACAAACAGCAAACAATAATTTTGTCTTGCTGATTGTTTGTACGTACATATGTGTAAGTATGTATTATGTATTGTACAAGTTTTCATTTTCATTTCGTATTTTGTGTAGTATATATACAAAATTCCAGAACATGACCG
The DNA here is from genome assembly GCA_034698285.1 of Sminthurinus bimaculatus. NCBI lineage: Eukaryota > Metazoa > Arthropoda > Collembola > Symphypleona > Katiannidae > Sminthurinus > Sminthurinus bimaculatus. Next base: position 7,749 of record JAQIVE010003590.1, on the reverse strand, counting down.
AATATTGGGAGTATTGAGTATTGAGCTTGTTCAATTAGGTTGGAACAGTTTTATGTGGGAAAAGGGGCCAAACTTTTGGTACGTTACACCAGGTTCTTGTTGATACTGGTGAGTATACATTATACATACTGTGAATAGCAAAATAGCATTTCTAGACATATAGACATGTGTAGTTGGGACATAAAATTGATTATTTAATGCGAACACGTATACACCATCACCATCACTAGGTATGTATGTATGTATGTATGTGTATCGTCAATATTCTATTGAATTTCGAGTATCGAGTGAGTATTGAGTACTGAGTTGAGTTGACTGGAGGAGTTATTGTAATCTTGTAGATTTATCAAATTGGAAATTCATTAGGCGGACATTGACAGTGAGTTTACTCTTCCTGTGTGTAGAACATAATCATTATTTTTCAAAACTGGTGTGTAGTGTGTATATGCTGTATATTTATAATTTGTAATATTAGTATACATACTTTACTTCGCTTGTATTACTCTGGTAATAGTCCTTCTTGTACTTAAAGTTGATACTGGGCATATTACAAATATATTGTGGAGATTCTCATTGAATACTTAGATTGAGCCTCGTCATCAGGAGCAGGCAAGCAGAGGCAGAGTTAGACGAGAATTTTTAATATAATATAATATAAAGATAGATGAAAAAAAGAGTATTTGAGCATGTGGAGCAAGATTTTTTTTATGATGGGCTATAAAACAATAGGCATCCTTGTTCACCATCGCGACATTGTTCATCAATCAGGTAAAGCAGGCTTTGTATACTTGTATATTGTATACGGTGTGTACAGTACACATTGTATTTTGTCTCTCTCTCTCTCTCTCTCGCTGTTTCTGTTTCTGTTTCTCTGTTTGACCAGTCTAATGGCTGTATCACAATTCCAATTTGATTTTTTGTTTTCCCCGTGTGTTCATCCTCATGTTAGGTAAATGTTATACGATGCGTTATCCATTGCGTGCTGTCTGTTTGCTTGTATGTTTGTTTGGTTTGGACAGTATCGAAAACGGAACTTTTTTATGCATAATATTATTTCAATGAACATAAGTTGAAGTTTTGGTTGAAGAGTCAGCCGTTGTTTTATACAGTACATACTACATACTATGTACATTGCACATGCATACATTTTGTTTTTATTTTGGTTTGTTATAATGCCGGTCTCCAATCTCTGAATGGTTTTAAGGGTTTTGTTTCACTGTTCAACTAACTAACGATAAGTAGAATTACTTGTACATTTCATGGATGCATGTATGTATGTACATTTACTTTACTTTTTTACTGTTTTGCCTGTCCCCTCTTTTTTTCTGTGTAAAAAGTCCATGAATATTTTTACATTTTTATACCCTTCCAGTCTCTCTCTCCTGTCAGAAAATTAGTGGATATGTATATGTAGTGGAGGAACTCGAATCGAATCGACTCAAGTCTGGAGGATAAACATGGGATTCAATGTACATTTGAATTTTAGCTCGGATTAAAAGGAATGATAGTGATAGTGATACAGGGAGTTTAAAACCACCTTAAATTGTACTTTGAACATGAGCATCGAATTTGAAATGGCTGGTCTATGTGTGACTCTTGTTGTGTGCCCATATGTATAAATAAATATCGAAGGCTTCACATTTTACGACCGAGACTAAGGCTCAAATAAATTTTTGTCTTGTCTATCTAGACCCGTCTATAGAATTAAGTGTATAGATGTTTGATTTTTTGTATACGGTAGAGTTTAAAGTTTGTATGTGTAAGTACGTCATTTCTACGTACACATTTTATCAGCAAAAGCATGCAGGGAAAATCTTTTTTCAGCCCTTGCGTTGCCTCTCATTGCATGGTATATGGTATGGTATGGCATGACACGACACGACAATGACAAGCCACAAAACAATATAATACACATTATGTGTATGTACATTGTACATGTTGTACATATGTGTTGTGAAAATTATTATAAAGAAACACGTGTGTGTGTGTGTACACTTGGGTAATTGGTTTCAGAGAAATGAAACAACGACGACGCTTGTCTTTTCTGTTTGAGTGTGTTGGAAAAAAGGCGATAATGAGGTGAGAAACGGAGTAGTTGCTCGCCTTCTTCTTCTTCTTGTATATGTACTTGTCTTTGTCTGCTGGCGTCTATTAGTTGAGTTGGCGAGTACAAAGTCAAATAGGTGAAAACGCAGAGCATTTGAGTATTACACCAAATTCCGGTGCATACTTAATACTTATATTGTAGCGATAATCATAATATAATAATAATTTTTCATGTTTTGTTACTTTTGCCTTTTGCTATTTTTTCAAATCATTAATATGACTATTGTTTTTAACTATGTTTATAGTTTATACTTTTTACAGCATCGAGTATGTATAGTGCAAGAATATTCATATTTCCCTACTCATTATCCAGTTAGTTGAACACGACCATTGTTGCAATATTATGTATGTATGTAGATACCGGTAATGATGATGATGATTCCATTTCGTCAATTTATACATGCATACATACATATGTATGTGGTATATGCACATCTTACATACATACAGTGGATTGCACATGGGAAGATTGAGACTGGGTGGAGGATGGATGGACATGGATATCACATGACTTGATTAAGATCACCATATAGCCATAGAAATCTCTAAAACACGAACGTACATAGTACATACATACATTTGACCAAGAATCTCATAGCCGATGCGCATCACCTTTCATGTTCTAATACCTTTGTACAAACATTGTACATGGACACCTCATAATTATCCACATTAACGACGACGATTATTATCCCTATACCCTATACATATTGTGAGAATGACGACAATAACGCCAATGATGTGGTTTGGCTTGATTTTTTTGAGTGGGAATTTTCGACGATTCTTTTCTCTTTCATTTATTTACTAAATAGTATTTATATTACACGTGCATATTACATTGTAATTTCATTACCATCGTCATCAATATGAGTATCAGTATCAGTTCAAAGTTTAATTAGACAAGGATAGTGGGCTCAATGAAAAATTACTTGTTTAATGTACATACATATGTGTACCATGTATGTATTATGTATGCATGCATGTATTATACGGATTAAGGATTAAGTCCTGAGCTGTAGCCATAAAATTGCTAAATTATATTTGCACTGTTGAACAATAACTAAATCTAACTACTTAATACAATTCCAAAGTGTGATATTGGATGAGCAATAAGCATGTATGTTTGTAGCAGCGCAAAAGCTTCAATGAATGTACATAAATATTGTATTGTATCGTCTTTTCCTCATTTCTCATTATCGGCTCAGTGTTTGCCGATGCATACATCAAACATCCAACACGATGATGATGATGATGATGATGATGACGTGAATGGGCCTAAATGAGTAAATCTCCATATATTAGACATATTACCTACTTTAAATTTTGTATTTGTCTGTGCATTTGTATGTGTATGTGTGTGTATTGTGTATTGGTGTGTGTGCGGTGGTCTCGGTGAGTGATTTGAGATGATCTCTCTCTCTCTCTCTCTCTCTCTCTCTCTCTCTCTCTCGCTGTTGGTGCCATAATGCACAAGCTTTTCATGTCATTCCTTCCCTACACATAGATGCAATATATATATATATATACACAAACAAATATGTTTGCAATAGGAAAATGCATAATGTACATATACTTTATACACAGAAGAGACACCACACGAAGCGTGAGCAGTGAGCATAATAACACACAAGTATAACATAATGTTTATAAGTGCACTGATGGAAGAACTGCCCTGGATGAGGAGGAGGCTTATCAAGCTCTTGTCTCTCATCTATTGTACGTTACACATTCTACTGCACTGCCAATATCGAAGCTGATTGTGTGGGCTAACTACAAACATATTTATTGTTGTACATATTGTACAAAGATGGTTTGTATGCACATAATCATAACGTATTTTAAACAAAACTGTAATACCATCATCATTGTCATTGGCATCGGCACGACGTATGTACAATGTACAGCATGTGGACACATTTACGTTAAAATTCGCGAGATAGATATAGATATGTACAATGTACATACTCTGTCACTCAAATACGGTGGGATGGTGACGGTGATTGTGAGGGCGATGATGTAACTTTAACTTTAAGCCTGCCTTTAGGGAGACTTTTCCAAGAGTGTCTTTTTCCTGCCTGCTCGATGTACTTATAATAGACACATTAAGCATAATACAATAATGATATAGTATATGTATGTATGTATGTAGAAGAATCAAGAATCATCCTGGAAGATGATACATGATACATTGATACATATTGGGAGGGAGAGTTGTAGATATGTGTAGAGACGTGAATGAAATGTCTGGGAGTCTGTTATGATATGACGAGATTTAATGGGGGTGAGAATAAATGCATTATCGCGACCCCGACGTAGGTCACGAGAGTATGAAATGGGGGTATAATTTTATAATGGAATAAGTGCATTATGCATTAGGACAGACACAAGAACTGACACATCCATCTATTGTGAGTGTGTGTATGTATGTATTATGCGTGTATTATGTTTTTCTTTGCTTCAATGGCAACTTGATGTATTATGAACTATGAAAAATGTAAAAGGTATAAGAAATTGCTGAATAATGCAGTGAGTCAGACTTAAATGGACATAAAATGTATATATGTTATATATAACATTGAAAGAATAAGCGTTAAAAAAACTACTCATGTATTAGCATGCTTACAGTATTGTACATGGAAAATACATAATATATAATGTACAAAGATTAAATGAGCCAAATTAGACTATTGATTAGAACAATAATTATACTAGCTAGACTTCTGTCTCGTAGACAAAGTGAATTGGGAACTCTCCATCTTAGAAAACAAAGATCTAGAACATAGCGATGTTGGCTATAGCAAAGCAGAAATGTAAAACTTGTCTGGTAATATAATTTTGATCAGCTCAAGTTGGGCCTCTTCCATTATTATCTAAATATTAATTAATTATTATACCCGCCTTATTAAATTAGATATGTACTGCACTCATTACACATCGCAGTTTACGATTTACGATGGATGTTGATCATCAGAGCTCTTATTGCTCCATTGCTCCTAGTCGCTTACAACCCCTCATCCACTAATCACTTGATTACGTCTCCTTACTCGACAATATTAATAATACCAATGTTGCATAATACGATGCATGTTATGATTCAATAAGCCCGAGTGTAAACTTTGACTGATGAAATTATTTTGTTTCTCTTGAATTTCGTGGATTTTTTAGATTCACTGAGCACTTGATTCATATCAGCAGCCCTCGTACTCTTCACACACAACCACCAAACTTATTAATTGATTGAATTCAAGGCGTCTTAACCCAAAAAAAGTAAGTTAAATTATATTTACAGCCATAATACACCCGATTTTTCCATTCCAGTTTCATATTGATTCCTCATTGATGATGGACACAATGATACACTATAATATGATATAATGTTATAAATCAATTGTTGCTGTTGGTGTTAAATTAATTGTTTCTTTCTGTACTTTCAGGGGTTTACATTTGGAATCTCATCTTCTTCCTTGTGCAGGGCCCATTGCCAGACTCCCAAATAGATCCAAGCTGGCTCATCACCTGGCTCGTTCGCTATACATATAAAGTAAGTAAACTTTGACTATTTCACCACACATACCTAGTGCATACCAAAATCATTAGCTCTTCATCTCATTCCACTTCTTTTACTCTTCCTTCGTTGTTCATCTTGTCATAGTCACCTTGTCACTCACTGCATCTTCATCTCAAATGTATCAAATAGAGAGAGAAAGAGTGAGAGAGAATAAGGACAACTCAACTAAATTGTAAAATTGCATTGTGTAGTTGGTACATGGTATGTATACCACTATATCATATTATTTTCTTCCGTCGAGCAAACATTGTACATGCTATAATGTGGATGAGTGAGGAATTAAACAAAAAATTAGAGCTCTTGAAGCGAAAATTAAATTTTGAAACTCCAGAGATCACGGTCAAATGAAATCTAAAGAATGCTTTTCCTTTCTTTTTATTTTGCTTCTATAAAAAAATCACTGTTTCATACAGAACAGACTGATGGCGATGATGATCATTACAATATATAAATAAACGTAGTATTAATAAATACAGAAGTGATTTATCGCATGGGTAAAGTAAGCACAGAATCACAGAATTTAATACATATGTATAAAATATGTACTCCATCCACTTATTGCAAATTATGATATTTTTCATCTGCAGGGTTCTTATACATCTGCCGTAAATGTAGCTATAGAGTTCTAAATAAAATTTACCTAAGACGATCGCAATTACGTGAATTATCTAGATTCTTGCCTCGAGATTGAGTTAATCTTGCACATTCATCCGCAAATCTTCAACGTTTACTAATGGGACTAGTTGTTATATAATACGAAGGAAAATGGAATAACAGAATATTAATCCATAAAATTCTTAACTTATTAGGAACCATAGCATATTAAGAAATAATACTAGTTTGATATAATAACTTTGTTTGGGCGATATAGACGAACTTGACGTAAGGTTGACGGATGAAGTGAAAATGAATCTTTCAATTTTCTATCGTTTCTTCTTACAATACTTACACTTTATGAGATGGAATGCTTTCCTTTCCACGATTGACGCCTTTCTTTGTCTGTCAAACTGTCAACTGTGGGAAAATCCACATTTCATATGAGTCATATAAACCTTGTTTGAGAACAGAAAGAGAAGATAAGCGGTGAAGGGCAAGGTAATATTACGCCATGTATCTCATCTTAACTTAAACATTATATGAAGTATGTATAGTTCTCATGGAAAAAGTAAATAGCTATTATAGTAATAACAACTGCAGCTAAAAGTGTGCGAGCTTGTGTGCGTCTTATGCACAAGCTCACACTTTACACACATCGTACTTATTCCCCTTTATTCACTGTACAAATCTGGCCCGACCGACATCACGTTTTCTGTAGTCTTGATCTCTTTTGATCTATTCATTCGTTCTTTGTTTCTCCTCGATTCTCAGTAAATGAATAAATTTTTTTCAATTGCTCTTTTCTCCCTTGTTCTTTTTTTACGAAAATATGAACTCGAATAGGAAACAAATCATTTAAAAACCCAGTTGCCTAAACCAAATATAATTTTGTAAGTTACTGCTACCGAGAATCATGTAGAAATCTAAACAACTGGAAACAAGATGGATAGATAGATGGTAACTGAAATAATATGAGACTAGTTAGAGGCTATGTAAAGAAGTTGAAAATTGTAAAACTCTACAGTCTTTTTCATACACACATTATGAGTCATGTATCGAATGACTCTTGGTCATTCACATTTATAAATCATAACACAACTCTCTCTCTCTCTCTCTCTCTCTTCTTAGCAATTTATTTACGAACGCAAAAGCTCTGTGTATTGATTACACAGATGTTACCGAAACCCCCTTTTACTACCTTCTCACATTATAAGTTCGATAGATGTACCATTTCACATACATAAATCACAGTCTTCTTTCAATACACACACTCATCATACTTCATACCAGTCTTACTATACATCACCATAATCTAACTGGCAATTGAGCCATTGAGAAGAACAATTACACTCGATACAATGAGTTTCCATAGCAACACCATTTATCGAGTGTAATTGTTCTTCTCAGTGGCTCAATTGTGTTATTTCTTTTGTGCTGCGTGCCGAGTACTTTTCCTATTATATTTACCATTTAAAGAT
>JAQIVE010003589.1:0-16409 GCA_034698285.1 Sminthurinus bimaculatus | reverse complement strand
TCGATTCTCGATATTTTTCATAAACTATATCTTATGTTTATGTACTGCTAGAAGGCTCAAAAGAATTGGTCATCGTTAAGTTTGTTTAATTAAATATTGGAAAATGTGACTCGGGCCAAAAAACGTCATGTAGGCGAAATTTTCGAACTACCTAACATTGCGATTTTTTCCCACGAGCATATGTAAATGTACAAGGTATGTGCTGGATTCATCAACAACCTTGATCCATGACCTCTGTGCCACCCATAAAAGTTTTGGCCAAAAAGCCGGATTTTCCGGAGTTTTTCTAATTAGATCCCCCAAATTACAATTTTCATGACATGTCGTCTTAAAACTCCAGGCTAAGAAAATCTAATTGGTTTGATGAACCAATGACCTATGAAGAGGACGCGGTAGGGTCACCACATTACCTCACTGGAATTTTATCAACGCCAGTTTGGTACTCTCCGAGCACGGTAAAAAAAACTTGGAGAAAAAAATTTCTCCGACCTCGTTTTTCGGGGAGCTCAGATTTTCAGATTCGTCTCCCTCCTAGACTAAATGAGTGAGAAACGCAAAACGGTGCATACAATCGCAAATGCTTGAGATCTATTACCTATCAAGTTACTTCCGTTGTACCTCGCGAATTTCACAAAATGCGAGCACTGAGAAATCATTTTTGATCACATAGATAGTTAACAAGTATACATCTTTGTACAATATAGTAAGCACATTATGAAATATACATAGTACATATATACTACACTAGTGTATGTATTATCTGCTGCTAATATATATAATGCATAATAATCTTGTTCCATAGCTACAAGAAAATGAAAAGAAGGGAATAGAAGAAAATGTTCATTAAATCTAAATTTAATGAGCAGAATCGTTGGAGAGTTGAAACTTGATTTTTTTTGTGCAAAATGTTGGACACCCACACACTAGATTCTAAACATAATGGCGTAAATGGGTAACTACATATTATTATATTGTACGTACAAATACAAGTCTCTGGGCACTTGAATAGATGCAGCAATAAAATACAGTAGGTGCTGATGCTGTTTCATAGCCATATCAACCTGATTTTACAGCATATTTATTTGAAGAGTGTTGCTATTTTGCTATTTATTTGCTACTGTTTTTATGGCTGAAAATAAACAAGTCAAAGTCAGTGCACATACTTGTACATGTTCATTTTCATTAATCTAATGGATTTTCAGCTCATCCTCACAGCTCAGAGTCAGAGTCAACCCTTGTCTTTTACATTTACACTTGTATTCGTACATACGTACTTGGAATTCATTTGCTTCATTTGCATTCCGCACAAACATCTGCAGAAATTGAGCGTCGATCTTCATTCGTTGTTGCTTTGCTGCTTTCTGCGATATATGCTGTATATTTAAATACAGATACAGCGTACACAGCGTACAGTACAATAATACGTATAGTTATGTGTTCTGAATTTTGAAAGCTATCTATGTCTATCTACATACGTATTTACCTAGTATACGTCGCCAAAGGAGGAGAGCAAAGAACAAAGACTACGGACCCCATATAAAATAGTGCAGAAAAATAATGAAGAGCCTTTGCTATTTGGTTGGTGGCAATAAATTCCGGCAATATGGAATCTTTTATATGTATGTTGGACTAGACATTCGATACAATTGATGCAACATACGTGTTACTTTTTGGAGCAGACGGTACATCAGGTCCAGTGTCAGAGTTGGCACTGGACAAAATTATGTAACATGGACCAAATTGGTTTGTAATTTATAATAATGTTGACTTCAATCGTCATTGAAATTTGAACCATGTGAATAACATGAAAAAGCATTATTCATTAGTGCTGGAACACGTTCTGCGTTTAATTCAGAAGGTGAATGCTTCAACAATTGGAACAATAAGTGCTGTGTGTTTCTGCGTATTTATCCTAGTTTATTTCGTTAATTTTTTGTTCTATTGAGGGGAAAAATTTCAGTTTGCTTTTCGGGTGATTGGAAATGAGGAAGAAGTAGGAAATGAGACTTGGGTGGCCCTTGAGACGCTAGATCAGCAAAAGGCCAAGTTCACGGAAACAAAGTGACCCAGTGGCCCCATGACTGACCCCGTGTTATGTATCTATGTATTACGTATACTCAAGTAGTCAGGGAGTCTTAGGTGCCTTTGACTGCTCAAGTTCATTGCGGCCGTTGTAGTAAACAAGTTGACAGCGGAAGTTCAAGGCCTCTGGTTGGGCTTTCTTGTCACTGCATCGTATGCAGCACACCTTTCGTCACAACCATCCACAGTGGTGCACACATACATACATACATACATATTTGTTCTATTTCTGTGACTTTGAACCTCTGTCATCGAAACCTATAAAAACAATTAAAAAGGTATGCACGCGTTTTCATGTCCGACTAAGGAAAAGGGTTACGGGTGAACTCAAATGCTAATGAAAATACTCCCACTCCACCTGTACTTGTTATACCTCATTGTGCGTACATTTAACAAAAGGTTCACATACTTTTCTAAATTTTTAACGCTACAAGAATGTTCATGAAAATTATGCTTTAAGGTACTTAATGTGATTTATTACGGGTCTCTAATTTCCACATTTTCTCCTACTATATAAGCTCACCTTTGCATCTTCACCTCAGTTATCCATACAAAGGCCATCGTCTTCCACCTCTAATTGTCTCTTCGTACGTTTTCTGGATCTTCACTTAAAGTGTAATATTTACAAGTATCCATAGTTACCTAGTTTTTGACGTTTCCTCCTGATTCGCAGTCTTCCTTTTCCTTTTTTTGTGCTTTTTGTGAATTAATTTGAGGCGACGATGAGTTTCATGTGCAAGTTTGTTCTTCTTACCCTGTGCCTCTCTTTGGCCTTTGTCGATGGTCAATTGGTGTATTCAAGTCCATATGCCGTCCCCGCACATCTTCAACAGCAGCTAAAGCTACCCTTGCCGTACAACTATCAATTTGGAGTGGCTGTAAGTGTTTGCACTGATTATTATGCAATAATTAAGTCAAGATAATCAAAGTTGGAAACTATATATATATGTATATTCATAATAATATGTTTGATGTGCAAAGCTTGCCTTTTACTTGGCAGTATTTAATTTGTAGTCTAACAAGTAACCCGTATTTCATGCCTTTAATCTTTTAGACTCAACAACAACCTTACTTAGTCCAGCAACCAAGCTATGTTTCCGGACAGGGTTATAATCTGCCTTACGCTGGCATCCAGCAAATAGGTTACGCTCCTCAATATCAACGTAAGTTAATTTATTTACACACACACACACACACACGCACGCACATTCATAAAAAATAAAAATGTAAATAAGTGCGTATATATGACGATGTGATTAATTATATAATGGTAATTTGGATATACTACAGCTGGAGTCTTCCCTCAACCGGCGGTCGTCGAGCAAATTGAGGAAGTGGTTGTACCAAACCCCACAAAGGTCGTGTCTGCTGCTGTGGAAACACCGATTCTTGAAGATGATTCTGCCGATATTCAGGCCGTCCTCGCTGGACTCATGACTCAAGCGGAACTCCAGGGACAAAACGTCCATGCTGAAGAATACTATTACGCTCGAGTAAGAAAATTAACTAAATATGTTTATTTACATGTATAACGCGCACACAGTATAAACCAATCTATTCTAAGCATAGTTATTTATATTTTAATTTGTAATGTAATATTTATTTTTTACAGGGTGAGCCGCTAGTTGTTAGTCCAGCGCTGCGTCGTGTTAACCTTAGAAATCCATTGAACCGGGGACCGAACATGAAAAAACCCTTCACTGTCAAGAAGAACAAGCATTTTGAACTGTACAAATATCAATAAAGAGACGGGCACGTAGTTCAGTTAGCAGTAACCTCCCACTCCATTTTTTCTTCGGTAAAAGTTCCAAGATTCATAGCTAATAAACTTTCCAACAACATAATACTATAATTTATTAAAAAAATATGTAAACATGCTTACTTCCGTCGTATTATTTATTGTAAGAAACTACAAACAACCTTACACAACGATTCATTAAACTGTAATAAAACATACCGTAATAAATGAAATAGAAATGACATATATGTATACAAACAACGAATAATTTACTACAAAACGCTTCCATGTACATTATTCAATCTACTTCAGGCAAAACGTATTTCATTTCATCAAACAAGTTGAGCAAATTTTCTTAAACTTATATAATTATATATTTGCATAATATTACCATATTATAATATATATTATATATTTTGTACCTATGTATATGTCATGTGGCTTTGAACAGGAGCAAGTTTGAGGAACTTTCTTTGATGTCATCGGCCATATGAAGCATGGTTCGTTACATCCATTATTAAATAAAAGCAATAAGGCGACGTTTTCTGCTTCCATTTGCAGCTGACACAGTGTATTTCATTTGCAATTATTAAGCAAAAGCAACCAAAGTAAGACACAGTACCTATGTAAAGAGGCTCAAGTTTTTGCAGCTTTCCACGAATTATGCAAACACTAATGTGTAATTGTGTGTATTACGAACATTTTTTTCTTCTACTGGCTTTCCCTGGTTTCTCATAACAGCGATTCCAGGTACAGTTTAGCGTGATATGGCCAATGCACGAGCATGCTAGCTTAAGGTTTAAAGCCCTTATGAACAAGGGTGCAACTTGTCGGATAATAAGGACTCGAGTATATTATGTGTGTAGTGTGTATGTATAACAAAAGTTGGCGCTTCGCGCGCAGACTTGTTTCTTTCTTTATATGACTGCTCAGTTTTTCGCGAATTGAAACTAATACTAATGGTTTTCATGCCAAAAATACGACTTGCAAAAGGTTGTACAAAGACTTGTGGGGCGAAGAGGTTCTATGAATCTCAAGCCGGAGGCCTAAAACCGGAGAAATGTCATGGCTCTGTATGCTTCTGTAATCTCGTCACCCAAAAAGTCTCACTTTCGCTTGAAAGTTAGAAAAGAAAAAAAGACGCCACGATCTTTGAAATAAGTTGTGTGCATTATAATAGGTGAGTATAATATTATCTCTAGCCCGCGTGGTTACCTAGTTTCTCATCTCCATCCAGACCTCCCCTCCTTATGATGTGCGCGCAATTTCCATACATAAAACTTTAACTACCTACGTGGCATTTGAGCTAAATTCAATTGGGTGAAAAATTTTCGCCGACGTCTTTTCGACTTTTCCGGATATTGTTTGAAAAGTAGAGCAGTAAAAGTAAGTAAAGTATAGGCAGATATGAAAAAGTAAACGAGAAATATTGTAAAAAAACGCAGAATAGAGAATATGCGGCATGAATGTTGGACACTGAGCAACGACATGTACTCCAATGTTCAGTCAGTGCTAAGCTCAAGAAAACTTATAAGTAGAATCCTTTTTCGAAAATGAGAAGACGATTCCCTGCAGATTCTCCTCCAATACCATATACACTAAACATACATGCGACTACTTGTTGCGTGTATCATCAGTAGTAGTACATAATCCCAAATGTGGTGGTGAACAAAGGTTTTACAGCTGGAATAAAAAAGATTATGATGATAAATGCTCTAAAGAGAAAGTACAAAGTTCCCTTTGTGAATTTCATATACATGCATAGTAAAGACTTTGGCTAGAGAAAGGAACCGACGCCTTCATGTAATATTTTGTATAAATATTTTAGATGCTGCAACAGGATATTACTTATACATGGGTGACGGCAAATCCATAGTAAGGTGAAGCGAACCCTGACTAGGTAAGTATTTAAAGGTAGATAGGCCACATTTGAGAAGGAAGCGCAAGCGTCAACTTCAACGACAGGTGATATATTGTATATGTACATGCACATGATAAGGACATTAGCTCTTCTTCTTGACATCATTTACTGCAGATAGGAACTTAATTAATTAACTTGGTGTTTTCGACTCTCTAGGAAAGGGAGGTTGCTCAAACATCAAATGACACCATAAAGCATACGAGGCATCGAAAATGTGTAGCAGATATTGTACATAGTTATTCTTTTGCAACTATATACTTACATGCGGAAGACTACTGACACGATTATATGTATGTATGTATATTATGCATAAATGATAGAGGAAAATATGAGGAACAAGAAATTGATTTCAATATTAAATACGGTCAATCGAACCTTTAATTTCTTTGGGCATAGTTTGTAATCATAATTTGTATGGCTCCCTTACAAAGGATCACGCCGGCGTGAGCAAAGTCTTTGTTTTGTACGATAAAAATATTCTCGTAAATCAGAGCTGAGTATGAAGAGTAGAATTGGATTCAGACTATTTTGCAAATATCCCACGATGTTGAAGTACTTGAAAAACTTGAAGTGCTTCGCAATCACTGTGGGCATGAAATCTGCCGGCATGTCAGTCAGACACATTATGAGTCCGGAAGGGCCTACAAGAGTTTACACACTAATTATACACATCATTATATTCATTTTATTTATTTTCTTAATGATTCTACAGTTTTTTATTCCTTTTTCTCACCCCAGCCAAGTACGAAAACCGTTGAAAATATAAATGTGTTTCGTAGTATCCTGGAGCGAATGTTGGAATCACCCTGAAAATGAAATTAAGGTTTTGAAATAACATGCAAAATATAGGTAATTTTTTGTTTCTAGCTTTCTCATAATATATATGTATGAATTTTTTTCTAAATATATCTACCTTTGCTTGTTGGGAACAATTCAGCGCACTGATGACATTTGATATTTGAACCAGTCCTGTTATAAAATTTTCGTAAAAATAGTTTTTCTTTTGCATGAATGATATCATAAATCGATCAAATGTGTTTTGATACGCACAAAAAGTGTACAACTTGTAGATTGAACAGCAGATAATTTCGACATCCATATGCATACAGAACTACATAAATGCATCCGAAGTCTTATAATTAAATTACTATACCAACAACCGCTGTTCCAACTGGAAGGACTGTGACAAGTACGAAGTAACAGAGTAAATAAATCGCCTGGAAAATTTCTCGGTTCCATAGAATCACCTTTTGTTGTGGTTGCGATCATCAAAAGGGAATTCATTTAACAATAAATAATTATTAGCATAGCCTACATAAAATGATATAAGGTGAAAGAGAAAAAGCTCATCTTGTTCTTTTTGCGTTGTTCATGCATGTGTACAGTGCAGACTCTACACTGTAGAGTAGACGCAATGAAATTACCTTGAGGCATTGTTTTCCTGTGATATCTTGACTCTCGCTTCTGGGAAGAATTTTGATATCATACATGAAAATTCGGGGTAGAACGACAATGGTGGCAGAGAACCAAATAAGAAATATCATACTTAACAGGCCCTTCTTGGATGGAGTCGACATCGGATGCCTTACTCGATAGTTTCTAGAAATTTTTTAAAAAAATTCAAAGCTACGTTATCGTGATAAGTATACTTAATTCTTGATGTTTGTTCTTCTTTTGTAACTCGAAAAAAATCAATAAAAGCAGTGTTTCAATCTTAAATGCAGGCCAACCTGTCAATTATAATGGCCATACTGGTAAAGGCAATAAGGCTGTGCGTAAACTCTGGAAAAATGAATAAAAAAGACACGTATAGCAGTTTCTTATACTTGAAACAGACTTAAGCTTGTCATTGTACGAGATAGCAAACCCCGCCGTTGGTTCGGTGTTCTGTATGAGTATGTAAATTTATTACATGTGCACTAGAAATGTGTTTCATTTTTCCTCAACTAAATATTACCAAATTTCTCCGTCAAATGCAGTATAGCATCAAAGGAAGGAATTGGACAACTGTTTGTCTAACTGACGTTTCCCCTATGTGCGGGCTGAAGAGAAAGTTTTAGGAATCAGGAAGGATAAAGTTTGAAGGATCTCATTAAATGCCGAAAGAAACGACCAAAATGAAGAGAAATACTTGACCAAGTTTTATCAATTATCAAACTTCTTAAGTGGAACATAGCTTGATTAATTTTGACGCAATTTTGTGTTTAAAAGCAAGAAGTCAAAAAAAAGAGAGAAATTGTGAATTTTCTCTGAAAGAGTGGAAAGATCCTGAAACTTAACATGGGTAGGATATCAGTATGGATGCGTAAATGTTAAATGTGTGTAATCTGGATGTGGGCTAGAAATAAGTTCAAAGTTGATGTTTCACATGCCATGAAATGTCCAATCAATCATTTAAGAACATTGTTTGGTCCAACTTACAATTAATATAGTGTATGTATTATATTGATTATATTTAGAATATTTCTTACTCCCAAGGAAGGCCATAAGGAGGCAAGCGAGAAGGTATTCATTCAGGACGTCTTGACGCCGACCAGTGTAATATCTGACATTTGTTACCAAAATGTATGTTATTGACGCTATTGAGAGATTGGCCACAAAGACATTCGCGGGTCTGAAAGCACAAAAAATTCATCACACAACTACTAAATAATTATTGTTATGATACAGGATTTATGCATATATACACACTCATTCTTTTATTGAAATGGTGATCAAAATTTTACTTTTGCCATCTATTAGCATGGAGAAAGCAAAATTTGGATATTAACGAGGGCTAGTAATAGTATAATAGTCATGTATTATAGTCGCAATGAAAAAAGGATACATTTTCCATAGAGTAATAGAAGCAGCTTTAGGAATAAATAACAGGGTAAAGATATTTCACTCTAAAAAATAAAATGAAATTCTCAGAACTCTAAATGACTCAAAACTTTCACCCGTATAAAGGTTCTTTACCAACTTTAAGTTACTGGTTTCTTGGTAAAGGGGGAGTCATAGTCAAGATGTAGGTAAGCATTACTTTTCGATACAAAACGCTTTAGATTTTTGGCAAAGCGTTATGAAAGTTGTCTTATGCACTGAAATACCTATGAAAGTATAAAATTTTGGTTCTGCATATTGTTTTCTGAGGTGCTGTTTTGAAAATGCGTGATGATGTATGCTAAAAAGGCGGATTAAGTAATGGGATACAAAGTAAATATTTTGAGAACTTTTACCATTGTTCTGTTGTATTTGACTATAGATAATGGGAAGAGTAGAAAGAAGTTCTCTGTGGCTATATGTATATGTACAATGTACATTGTACATCATATTATACATTTAACATTTATGTATGTACATTTCTCGGGACCAGAAATAAACTTCCTATTATCACACCACTTTCACCATCTAGTTGCATGGAGAAAGTACTGAGAAAGTAACCAATTTATTTATATTAGTCCAGGAGTAATCGTTATTACGAAATATAACACTACATGTAGCCGATAATTTTCTACTCGTATTTCTTATTGTAGACAAAAGCAAAACGAACCCCCCGTTTTTCATTGGACACTTATTTACGCGTCATTATTGTGAGGTAGCCTAGTAAAGTATATCATGATGTATCTTTGCTAAAATTTCCGTCGTTCGCGTGTATATGCAGGCACATGCATTGATTTTGGCCCCGTTAAGTTTTTTAGCACAAACTATTAGCCTCTAGCTTAATAGATCTTAACGACGGGGAAAGTTTTGATTTTTACAGGCGAAATAACTGATAACGAGAAAGGTTTTGGGAGGTTTTGCCAGTGGTAATTTGCATTCGTTTCGTATTTAAAATAAGTAGGTACTATAGGAAATACATAAGTTAAGTTAGCTACAGGTTGATAATATGCAAAAAAATTTCTTCGCACCGAAAATTCATGCACAAACGCGCGCGCTAACAACCCCATTAATGGTATCTAAGACCGGTAACACCTTTGCACTATTTTTTGCACAACAGCATATCATATCACAGTGTCTATTTTCCGTTAAAAACTTGATAAAAAACTCAAAATAGTAAGCTCACTACACAGAATGTCGAGGCTGGCGTGCGATGGAATAAAGCGCAATTCGTTACCTTCGAAATTTGTTGGATCCAAATATGAGCAGTAGAACGGTCAGATTGCCCAACATGCCTACGATCGAGCTGAACGTGCCCACAGCCTTCAACATCAAGTTTAGTGGGTCCAAATAATAGGGAATTAAGTAGTTGGGTACGGTTTCATTTGAAGAATTTGTCACTTCCATTTCGCACTTTTGATATGTTGTGTACTTTCACATTTAATCACGATTAGGAATAAAATATAAATTATAAACCTCACTTTTAAAATTATTTAAGTACTTGAAAATTTCAACGGCGCTCCATGATCTGCATATCGAATCCCAAAGTTTACTAAGGAAAAGTTTTAAAATGACTAAACGTGTTATGTATATTATGATATTTAGTGAGTCCCAACTATCTGCAATGATACTTGCAGCGAAAAGAAAAAATTTCTACATAATTTTGGTGACGAAGGGTGAAAACAAAGAAATTTATTGGTCGTCAAAAATGTACAATATATACGTAGTACGCAAGGATCCAAATAATGCATTTTCCAAGATCGTTCCACTCACACCACCTTTCTCCCTTGTCACACCTGTTAATGCAAGCCGAATAAACTGGCAACTTGTTCCGTTTAACGCCGAGGTCTCAAGAAATTTTCTCTCTTTTTGCATCCTGCGACGGCCTAACCTAACCTACATATGTACCAATAATACGTAGATATCGTTTGTAATCCTACCTATGGTGATGGTGACTTCTTATGAAAGTAGGATTTGTAGCCTTCATATGGTTCTCCGAAAAGTTTCAGATCCAAAAAGTTTAGTTCCGCTTGTGTAGTAAAGCAGTAATGTGCAGCGCACATCACACACCATGTGTTGGTAGTTTGTACGTGTATGAAACATATTATAATGGTTGCATATGTACGTATTTATTTTATACTTTTCATCTCATAATTCCTCCATAAGTCCTCCAGGAAATAAAATATTACATCTTTTTGTGTCAAGCTATATCAGCTTTTTTATACAAGTACATATAGTACGAACTACGAACGCATCATAATAAACTGTCAAATTTTATGTTATAAAGTCATAAGTTTGTTTTAGGCTACAGCTTACAGTTTGTATCGTATGATATGCACATGGCAGGAAGAAAAGAGTAGGAAACCACATAGGAAGGTAAGTAAGACTCCATACAAATATTTTTACACTGAACATCCGTTCAGGGGTAATAATCACTTATCATTTTATATATGCATAAAATATACATATTACAAGTATACGACACACAAACCAAAATCCATATTTATGTCAGTCTCAGATATTCACCTAGCGAATGCATAATGAAGTATACATTATAAATATTTTGATTATCATATCTTTCATATCTTTTGATTCGAGAAACAAGTAAACTTTCACCAGGATCAAATTGCAAAATACTATATACTATGTATGTAACTAATCATTGAATGAATAGGTACCTCATCAAAAATTTGTTTTAATTCTAAAGAAGCACAATAGAAGTTCAGCATGAACATGACGGTGTGTGGTTCAAAAAATTCAATGGCATTTCTGTACATATGTGGAGTACTGGAAAAAGTTGAATTTTACACGGATTTATGACCAATAGACATTGTTAAAAGTTTACAGGTACATACATACATATAAGTAAAACGAAAGTTTCCCTTAACTATTTTGAAACTGATTGATGTACAATGTACAACTTTGATCAAAAGTTTAATGGGTACAAAAATATTGCTCACTGTGCACTGTGCACTGTACACCGCATTTGAGTTAGCATAACAACTTTCATGAAAGAAATTTTCAAAGCTGAATTTTTCATACTGAAAAATAATAATACCTAAGCTGAAAGTCGATTCAAGGAATACGTATAACTGGCTGACTGTTCTATTTGACATTTGCCAATTTTTGTTGAAAACCAATGTCTTTATGTATACGTAGCACGCCATAGAATTAGGAGCACCCAGAATAAGGATTTTCAGTTCTTCTTATCACCTAGTTATTTACATTCGTTTTTAACTGAGTCTCTTTCATTGAAGCTCAAATTTCAAATGTCGTTTCAAATTTAAATATTCGCAATTTTATTTTCTGAAATAATGCTGTAAATGTTGCAAATTGCAAATCTCCGTGGTTACCGCAGAATCTCAACACACAAATGTATAGTGTGCTTCAAATTTTCAGTAACTAATGATTTGAAGATGTACTCACTACAGTATAGCAAGATATCCTCTATCGTATATTATTTCAGATTTCAATGAAGAAAATCATGAATCCTAGGGGAAAAAGAATTTTGAAGTTCGAGTGTCGTTTTGCAAATGAGCCAAACAAATACATGATCGGATATGCATATGTATATTATACAAAGAATCTAAAAACCACAAATAATAGAAAAGAAACTATGACTAAAAAATATATGTGGCACACTCTGTGTATAAAAGTAACTTCTGTGCTACATTGTTACCGAGTATATTATATCTACATATTTTTCTAGAAAAATATACCGTATTATGTTATCATTATCATTTGTTATCATTCTGCCTATTTTATTCCAACCGGCAAATGAGAAATAATGTAAAGAAAATATTGGATGTCTAACGATAAGTAACATTACAGTAAAGTAACATCCCGAAGCTATACATCTATGCATGAAGTATTTTCAGTTCGGTTTTCCCTGGGTACAGGTTACTGGGTAACCTGTATAGAACTGACGATTTCCTATGTTAGAAACATTGAAAAGCATCAGTTCTTTACAGGTCACCCAGTATATGCATGTCAAGGAGAATCTTGTTAGCCTATGCAATTCCAATAAAAATCGATTTTTCTAAACTGTCAAGACTACATGACTTACAATTAGCCTAGTACATAATATTATTATGTACTTTCATGCAAATGATGAAGTTTTTCTAAATGTAACTTCGTAAGTAATAATAGTACTTATAATCAGGATTCTAATAGTTTATTCAAGTATTACGATAAATCATGTAACATTTTGGGAAAAAACAAAAGTCTCTAAGTTAAAAAACAAATTTGTCGACTTATAGTTTAGTACTTATAGCTTTGTATTACTCAATGTATTACAAACGGTCGAGCAATGATAAATATATTTCAATTACACCAAACGTGAGCTTATATGCTTGCTCGAACTTATAAATGAGCTACTTCAAATTCCATCTCTCTAGAAAACTTTATTTTCTATTTTCACAAGTATTGTTTGTTATCACACAGCATACATAATATTGACTATACATATATAGAGTTCATTTATTTTGACCTATCTTAAAATATACATAATATATAATACGTGGACGTAGAACGTGTCAGTGCTTATCAAGTCTCAGGTTTCAATTTCAGGTATATAGGTTTCAATTTTAATATGACAATGTGATTTTTCACTTTAAAATATTAGATTGGCAATACGTCGAACAAAACAAC
The DNA here is from genome assembly GCA_034698285.1 of Sminthurinus bimaculatus. Lineage (NCBI taxonomy): Eukaryota > Metazoa > Arthropoda > Collembola > Symphypleona > Katiannidae > Sminthurinus > Sminthurinus bimaculatus. The sequence goes on along the minus strand of JAQIVE010003589.1, from coordinate 3,159 downwards.
TATTACGCACATTAACTTTATACATGCATACATAAACATTATACACATTATAAATTACGTATATTACAACTATTAAATATAATATTTGGCAAACTTTTTATTTCTGCGAAATACCATCGGATGTGAGTACAAAGTACAAAGTACAAGTTTCGCCAGTAAGCCCTCAAATTTATGCATATATACATATAATATTATTATACATAAAAATAAATATTTGTTTCTCCAATATGGAGTTTCCACAATATGGGCTTCAAGTGACCCCATCTAACTTCGCCCCCAGACCGTGACAGGTGTTACCAAAAAATCGTTTTTAAACATCTTTCTAAATTGTTTCTAAATATTCAAGATATAGAAGTACAAACAAAATAAGTTGTGCTATGACCTATGACTACTCTATACACGTACATGCATGACTATTATATAATATTATTATTACATGAATATGTCTCATAAAATCGTAACTATATAATAGTGAAAGCTCCATAAAATTATTGGGAACATTCGTCATTTAAAGTTGTACATCTTAGTTTACAAAGTACATGATATTCTGGATTAATATCATGATGTAGTGTCATTAATAAAAATATTGCCTATTTGTTAATTGAACTTTGGTTTTGTGTAACTAGTGACGACTTGATAAATACACAAGTACAGTAGTAACTACAGGAGTTTTATTTACAGCGTTTTGCACAGCAAAACTTACCAAAAAAAAAATCAAAACTTCAGACAAAGAAACGAAAATCAAAACTTCAGACAAAGAAACGAAAATCAAACATAAATTTATGCATTATGCATAATCTACATAGATAAAAAATTAGTTATATGAATGACCACACATCATGATTGTCATTTTCAGCAACCATAATAATCGTAGCCATGACAATTGTTGAGTATACCTTAACTTAACAGTAAAATCCTACCACATTCTATGGGGGGAAATATTAATGATTGTATCAATGACCGTGTCCAACCAGATTTTCAACCAAAATCCCGTAATAACCGTATCACATTTATGTACACATAAGGTAAAATGTCACTTAAAATTCGGAATTTTATCGCTATTCTGTAATGTAACATACAAACAATTATGTGTATCAGTACCAGAAATTTTTTCACCTTGGAACCGTGACATTTCAATGACAACCTACGAAAAATTGATAGAAATTGAATAGGATTTAACGTCATTTTGGTCGAATCTCCGATAACTTTTCATGATAACACATTACTTTATGGGTACTGCAGTAAATTAAATTTACTCTTGTTCTTTTGTACAGTATTCCTTAAAAGTTTTGTTACTCAAACTTCGAGTTATTACTTGCAATCACACTATATAGATACATATTATATTACCATGCATTTTTGGTCATTATTATTCTACAAAAGATTGTTTTAGCGGCGTACAGAATGTTGCCTTGAAAAATATTGTGATACATACCCTGTGGTTAGACAAGTTCAGACTCTATGTTGCATATTGTTGTACAATAATACAGTAATTTCTTGTTAAAAATCATTAGTAATTTGGAATTTCGGAATTATAGTTGCAAGAAGATTTGCTATTTGCTACAGAAGATATCAGTATATTATGTTATGTGTTGAGTATTTCTTTAGTAACAGCAAATCTTATACCAGCAATTCCGATATTCCAATTCACTAGTCAAATATTATATTTCTTTCATCTTTGTTGCTGCTACTATTTATTTGTGTTAACATGATGTAAAATTTAAAAAAACATACTATTTACTATTTATACACCCAAGATCAGCTTGATGATGAAAATACCTTAACTTTTTTTCACAACTTTAATTGTCACTGGTATTTCTGACTATTTTATTCCTTGCTTGTTTCTCTTTCACAAAAGTTTAAACTAATTGCGTTACCTATTTATTTGAACTATTGAGAAATGTTTTTTTACGGTAAATAGATAATAAATTAGATGAGAAAATGAAACTTAACACTTAGCTGATTTTAAAAAATTATGGAAAGAGAAATAAATATTTAAGGCCAATCTAGAGTTCAAATTCACGTAATTTTAAATGGGCTTATAACATTAGACAATTTTCACGTAATGTAACAACCATGGTAACTCATTCAAAAAAATTACGTGAACGTGAGCTCTGGAGAGGCCTTTACAAACTTTAAGAATATGATGTCATAATATTCTAAGCATTCAGAAAACATCAACCGAAAGTTGAACAGTTCCTGAATCAAAACCATAGCAACCACAATAAAAACGTACATGTTTTGAAAAGGTTGGCTTGACTTACCCTCCTTACTTGTATATGTACAATATTAATAACAATTGTTTCACAACCCATATTTAAGGGGAAACGCCCTATAAAACTGTATTGAAGCTCCTACTCAAAAAAAGCGTGGCTAAATGTCTTGAGAACGGAGATGCATCCTTCTTTGAGTAGGATGCTAACTTTTTAAATATGTAAGTAACAAAAACACAACAGAGGTATTGAGTATGGATAAGTTAAATGTAGATAGTTTATAATTTGTAAAATCATATTCAGAGTCCGGTATTCATTGACTCCTGGTATAGGAAGTTTCTAATCCAGTTCTTGAAAAAAGTTCCGAGCTTTTGTAGTAGAAGGCAGAATGTCTGTGTCATCGTCATCTTCATCATCCAGATTTTCCAATGTAAATCTTCTATGTGATTCATCGAAAACACCGTGAGATATCATTCTAGTGCGAAAAAAGTTAGCAGTATACGGTTAAAATAGCTAATTAGTGAGCATACGGCTACTGTATCCAAAGCAACTTCAGTTACCAATAAATTGGCGGATATAATGCATGCAATTTTGTGCTATAAACATGAATTAACAAACTCCCATTTTTTAGAGATTATAACCTACTGAGAAAAAAAGCAAATGAAGACTGTTAGTATAGTTAGGATTATACTCAGATATACAGGTCAAGGCTACAAGGAAACTTAACTTTTTAGCATGGGAATTTTGTTTTTCAAACGTTAAATTATTACTTTAAACGTAAAAAAGTATTTTGTATACCTGGATGGTCCTGGGATTGGTTCCGGAATTTCTGTTTTTTCAAGATTAACTAAGACCTTGTCAAGTGTCATGATAACGCGGTGAGCATTCTCCAAAGTAAAACACATGGGGGGAATCAGCAGGAGGACATTTTTGTGAATGCCTTCGT